>JACXGI010006602.1:0-41253 GCA_016801175.1 Esox masquinongy
ACCCCTCTGAGCCTGGGTCCTCTCTAGGTTTCTTCCTAAATTTCGGCCTTCTTAGGGAGTTTTTCCTAGCCACTGAAATTCAACACTACTGTTGTTTGCTCCTTGGGGTTTTAAGGCCGGGTGTTTTGTAAAAGCACTTTGTGACAACTGCTGATGTAAAAAGGGCTTTATAAATAAATTTGATTGATTGATTGATAGGAATGTCTATACCGTTCTGCCAGTATTAAGATAATAACCACATGTGGTTCAGACAATTTAGTACTGGATGCAATGCATCCAGGAAACATATTGGATTAGATTACAAAATATATTTCACTTTTATTTCAGTAACATTACTCTTCAATTAATGCACATGATGACGCTCAAACACTGATCAAACAAACTGATAAATTTCATTAGGAACTCTAAATGGTCATCTATGCTCTGTTTCACTGCTGTAAAAACACAAGGTGACACATATGCTAAACTCCCATAGGCCCGTCTTAATTTGCATTCAAAATACTATGTAGTGCAGTGATAGTGAAGTACGTACTGTTAACTAATTAATTAGCCAGTATTGGGACATACTACTGCGTCATAAAATTGCATCTAAACATTAGATTAGTTTGATGCATATTAAAACCCAGCCAAGTTTGAATATTTAGCTAGCCAAAATTGAGCTAAATTGACAAACATCAAATGCCTACCATTTTGGCAAAAACTGAAGCTGCACATTGTTGAAGAGCTGTCAGCTTCTGGTCCATGGTCAGGAGAGCTCTACTGATGTTTCTCCATAGTGCTATATGTAATCTAAACCCTGCATGCATTTATTGCATTGCCATTGCCTGTCCTTCGCTTATGTGTCCTTGGCTTAAGTTGTGTGGACTCCACTATGTTTTGCAGATTAAATGTAACAACACAAACAGTGAATACAATTTAAAATTCTCATCTGATGATTTATATTCTTGACTGAAGTATTTAGTTAGTGTAAAGCAGTATTCACTTAGCATTAAATATACAAATTAAATGTTCTATATGGAAAAGGACAGAGAGAACACTTGCATGACTGGACTGGAGCTCTTTATTTATGTGTTTTCTAGCCTGGCAACCCCACCTCACATCCTGAGGCTTTGATGGACACATTGATCTCTGTTCTGACCTGCCACTGACTAAGGCATCCATAGTGGAACTGACAGCGGCAATTCCCTATGAAGTTAACCATGGGTGGTACAAGGAGGTGGAGGTCCTTGTGTTCCTGTACTGCTTAGTTCATACTGCATCCTATCGAGTGGTGGCTGCTTGCCTAGGTCCACAGTACACACATTTGTGCACGAGGTCAGTAGGGCTGTTAAAAAAGTTATTTGTCTCCCAGAGGGTGAGGAGGTAGAGGAGGTGGGCATGGGGTTTGCCAAACTGGCAAGCTCTCCTGACTTTCATGCCGTCCCATCCATCGTTGGCTGTCACATCCCGATAAAGCTCACAGCAGTGAATGGAGCCTGTGCTGTCTGAATCAATACATCTGAGTAAATTATTAATACAATAAAAACATAATTCAAACAAATATTTAAGCCAGAGACTGTTCCTTAAAAAGGTGAACATTGTTCTTTTTTTTTTTTACTGGGCCCTCTATTAGTGCAAGGAATCTTTCCTCTCTTGTAGCAGCCTCTCTCTTATACTCTTCCTCTCTCCTCCTGGCTTCTTCCACTCTCTTCCTGGACTGTTCTGCCCCCTTTTCCTCTCTTGCTGGCTTCTCTTTCTCCTCCATCTTGCTAGACTGCTCTTCATCTATCTGCCTGGCCTCTGCCTCTCTCCTACTCTCAAGACTAGATAAGCACTGATTGGGTGATGGAAGGCTAACATTCTAATGCTGCATTCATCACCTCCTACCAGTTCTAGGATGATGTTGTGGATTCTCCTCCCTCTCTCTAAATCCTGACAGTAGAGACTTAAGGTCCTGTAACTGGTACAGACAGTTATAGACAAAACAAAGCATCAAATGGACATACATTTCAGTAATACAATCAGTGAATATAAGTAATTTCTATTTACTTACATTCACTCCCACCATTGCTTTGACTCAACCAGCTCCAGGAATTCCAGCTTTCCAGCTTTCAAGAATGAATGTTCCTAAGAACACAAAAGAACATCCACTATTAGCAATGTACATACAATAAACATTCAGTAGCTAGATGCAAATAAGAGCATCAAGTTATGACATCTGCAATTGAACATTACAAAAACCTTTGATGGCGCGTTTTTTCCTGTAAAGAAGAAACCTTTAGTGGTGGGCCAGGTAATTAGGCATCCTGTGTCTTCTTCTGACCCTATAATGTAGTATATTTTATGTATTAGTATTTTTATGACAGGTTGAATTCCACTACAATTAGCATCCAGGCTACAACTAGCTAGATACTGTTGATATCAGCACCTACTCTATTGCTCCTAAAATAGCAAATAAGGCTAACCTAGCTAGCGTGCTACATTTCATGGCGCAACAACATTTGTTTTTCTTTTATACGTGAATGAGTTTGATGCAATATCTATCAAACTTAAGTGATGATAACTGAGTTGACTATTAATTAACTTTTAGATACTTACATTTGAAAACTCTCAAAGTCGGGAGAATTGTCACAAAGCCCTCCTCTTCCATTGCACAAGTGGTTGTGGGCAATATTTCCTGAAAAAGCATACACGGTTACAGACTTCGAAAATCCACTGGACGTAGTAAACCACTATTGTTTGGGGCATGCTGATCGTTATCTGATAAATTATATACGTAGTATGGATATTATGCAAATTGAGACAGGACCACCTTCAACTATCAACATGGGAAATGTTAGAGAACATACAAATTAAAAGAGCTAAAATGATGTTGAATGATGTTGAACTATCTAAAAATAGCCATGTCTGAAAATACCCATCTTCACTTGTAGGTAAATAATAAGTATCTTTCTACTGAAGCTCTAAAATGCCACCTTCATTAGGATGTCTTTACAGAAGAAAGAACTGGTGGGGGTCTGGGGGATTTCACACTCCAAAAACTGCACATACAGGATTATCAGGTCCCACGTGCGGCTGATCTCTGCTATAACCTGCCGCAGCATCCTCTTCAGGGTCTGTTTGAATTGTACAATTTGGAGGAGGTAGACGGAGGTGTGCAGGTGTTGCACATAGAGTAGCCAACAGAGGTCCTTCATTAGCCTGAAGACGAAGGGTTCGCCCTTATTGGTGTTGAGTTTCTTTGGATACCGATGTGGCTGCACAACAGGAATATCTCCTTAGTGATGGTCTTGGAGGTTGCCAGGTGGAGAGGGACAGCTTCTGGGTACCAGGTGGTGTAATCCACAAAACTTCTGAATGAACTAGCATCCTTCCAATCCCTACTTGCTACCTTCACTTCATCCCTATCTGCTGCTACAGCCACCTTCAATCACTTAAATTTCCAGGGCTCTTCCTCTAACCCCAGGAAACTCTTCTCCCACTTCTCCTTACCTGCATTAACCACCTTATCCCTATGTTTAAAAAGATGATATCCTGCAGCCAGTGATGACTGGCCACCAAACATAGTGTCCTCTTGACCGTATTTCCTCCTCCCTTATCCTGATCATCTCAAGAGACTTTCTCCTATTCTTCAACTCCCGCATCAACTATTTACTGAGCACTGGTTGTGTCCCAGCAGACTTCAAGATGGCCAGAATAACTCTCCTATTAATGAAACCAGCACTTGACCCCTCTGATGTTAAAAACTACAGGCTACATCCCTCGTCTTTCCTTTTCAAGACACTTAAGCAAGCAAGCACATTTATTTGTATTACACAATTCATACATAGAAGAGATTCAATGTGCGTTACAAAGAAAAAGAAAAAAGTATATAAAAATACAATAGCATAAAAACAAACACTCAAATGAAAACATCAAAACAACATCATAATAAGAAAACATAGAATAAGAAAAACGAAATAGAATAAAAACGGAATAAAAACATAGGAAGCTATAAAAGCTGTAAGGCTAAATAGTGCGGTTAAGTTTAAGTGCTCAGTCATAGGCGTGTGAAAAGTGTTTTTAACCTGGATTTAAAAATTTATATGTTTGGGGCACGTCTAAGATCTTCTGGTAGTATATTCCAGTTGTGTGCAGCATAACTGCTAAACGCAGCTTGACCATGTTTAGTTTGGACTCTGGGCTCTATTAGCTGACCTGTGTTCATGGATCTAAGAGCCCTGCTCAGTTTATATTCTTCAAACATATCAGAAATGTATACGGGGCCTAAACCATTCAGTGATTTATAAACTAAAAGCACCACTTTAAAATCTATTCTGTAACTGACTGGAAGCCAGTGCAAAGATTTAAGAACCGGAGTGATGTGCTCTGTTCTCCTGGTCCTGGTTAACATTCTGGCAGCAGCATTCTGAATGAGCTGCAGCTGATTTACAGTCTTTTTGGGGAGTCCAGTTAAGAGGCCATTACAGTAGTCAACCCAACCAGATAAAAAGATATAAAAAGATAGATAAAAGAGATAAAAGCATGATGAGCTTCTCTTGGTCTTTTTGGGACACCAAGCCCTTGATTCTGGCTATATTTTTAAGATGATAGAATACTGTTTTGGTTACCGCTTTGATATGACTGTTAAATGTGATGTCTGAGTCTATCAGAACACCAAGATTACACGCTTGGTCCCTGGTTTTAGGGCCCAAGAATCCAGCTCTTTACTAATACTAGTTCTTTTATTTTTGTTGCCAAACACAATAATCTCTGTTTTATCTTGGTTTAATTGTAGACAATTTTGGTTCATCCAGGGATTTATGTGCTCTATACAGTGACACAATGAGTCTATTGAGCTGTTGTCATACGGTTCGAGAGCCATTTATATTTGAGTATCATCTACATAGCTATGGTAGTTATTGTTGTTGTTCTGTAGAATTTGGCCCAGAGGGAGCATATAGAGATTGAACAGAAGCGGTCCGAGAACTGATCCCTGGGGAACATGTCATAGACACCCTATCAGATTCATGATTACCAATGGTGACAAAGTAACTCCGGCCATCTAGATATGATCTGAACCAATTAAGGACTGTCCCGGAGAGTCCTACCCAATTTTCCAGCCTATCTAGAAGTGTTCTATGATCTACAGTGTCAAATGCTGCACTGAGATCTAATATAACCAGAACTGTTATTTTATCGGAATCAGTATTCAGCCGTATATCATTTAAAACTTTTATCAGGGCCGTTTCAGGACTGTGGTGAGGTCAGAAGCCTGTCTGAAATTTGAGAGATTGCTTGAGTTCACACAATTGCTCAGTTGATTGAAGACAACCTTCTCAATGATCTTGGCTATAAAAGGGAGATTTGATACAGGTCCATAGTTGTTCAATATAGATGATCTTGATCTATACTTGATCTTAGTGCTGCTTTTGACACTGTTGATCAGTCCCTTCTCTTAGAGAGACTGGAAACCCATATTGGGCTACGTGGACATGTTCTAGCCTGGTTTAAATCTTATTTATCTGAAAGATATCAGTTTGTATGTGTGGATGGCATATCCTCTGACAAATCAAAGGTATGTTTTGGTGTTCCTCAAGGCTCGGTTCTGGGCCCGTTATTGTTCTCACTATATATGCTGCCTCTGGGTGATGTAATCCGGAATCACAATGTCAATTTTCACTGTTATGCTGATGACACACAGTTATATATTTCGATGAAGCATGGAGAAGCCCCAAAATTAGCTACTTTGGAAGCATGCGTTTCAGATATTAGGAAGTTGATGATAGAGAACTTCTTGCTTTTAAACTCAATAAAAAGGCGTAATGCTTGTTTTAGGATCCAAGAAACAAAGAGCTTTATTGGCAGATCTCACTGTGAACCTTGACGGCTGCATGGTCGTATCCCAAAAAACTGTAAGAAACCTCGGCGTTACCCTTGACCCTGACCTCTCCTTTGATGAACATATAAAATATATCTCAAGAGTTGCTTATTTTCATCTTCGAAACATTGTAAAAATCAGAAACTTTCTATCAAAAACTGATGCAGAAAAACTAAGTGTAGTCTGGCCCAGGGGCGTGAAGGTGACCAGAAAGGCTTGATACTGTCTACCCATGCTGTCTTGCCAGGTGGGCTCTCATCGCCACTGGGATGCCCTCCCTCCAATGCCATTTGGGGGTGGAGTCACTGGCTTGCTGTTGTCTCTGTTGTGCAATTGGGCTGTACTCTGCTGGCAATACTCGGCCCTCATTCAGGGTGGTTGCGGTTGGTGGGTGTCCCTTTGGTTGATGCTTGGCAATGTGGGTGGATTGATTTCCTGCCTGTTGGGCTCTGTCCGGGGCCTCCCCCGGATAGGGCCACAGTGTCACTGGACCCCCCTGTCTCAGCCCCAAGGTCTTACGCTGCTATATTATTGTGCTGGGAGAGTAGGGTCAGTTCTCCTTCTCCACTATAAATCCTTGTAGATCTAAGGAATGCACTTTCTAAATTTTCCCAGTCTCTTGCCCTGTTTAAACTAGGAGGACTTCAGGTCATGGCCCACACCTCCGGAGTACCAGGCTTGAAAGACTCGTTACTGTCCCTGTCCCAAGTCCTCTTGGTTGTGTTGCAGATCAAGACGATACCTGACGATTTCAGCTGCTACTTGTTATAGAGTTAAAAATTGTTTTAAAAAAGTCTGATGGCAGTGTGTCCAGACAACATGTGAAAGCTTTAAGATGTCTAACTGTTTCTTTTTGGGATTTTTGATCAATTGTATTAAATTGCAACATAATAACCAAGTTATGTCTTGGTGGTCGTTGTGACGGTACAGTGTCATTGTTAGACTGTGTAGGTCTAATACTTGTAATTTTTTCACTAAAGAATCAAGCAAATTCATTACATTTCACAGTGGACATGAGTTCTGATGCTATCTGCTTTATTGGGTTTGTAAGCTTGTCGACCATGGCAAAGAGTGCGGGTATTGTTGATATTCTTGTTGATCATTCCCGATAAATTTTGCTGTCTAGCCCTACGTAACCCATTGCTGAAGCTACCAAGGATTTGTTTATAGATGTCAAAGTGGATTTGAAGTATAGTTATCCTCCACTTACGTTCCGCTTTCCTACATTCTCTTTTCAGGGCGCTTACCATCATGGTGGTTCTACATGGTGTTTACTGTTTGCTCATAGTTTTCTTTATCTTTACCGGTGCAACACGATCCATGACATTCAATATTTTGGCATTAAAATGATCCAGGAGTACATCAACTGACTCAACACTTATTGTTGGAGAGATAGCTATGGCTTCCATAAACTGAACATTGGTACTCTCATTAATGTACCTTTTCTTAACAGAAACAGAGTTTACTTGAACATCCGGGGTGATCAGGGATTCAAAAAAGACACAGAAATGATCAGACAGGGCCAAGCCTTTAACCATGACAGAGGAAATATCAAGACCTTTAGAGATAACCAATCTAGAATGTGGCCTCGAGCGTGTGTACTCTCTTTCACATGTTGAGTGAGATCAAAAGTGTCAAGTAGTGCAAAAAGTTATTTGGCATTATTGTCCGTATTATTATCTATGTGGATGTTAAAATTCCCTGTCATAATAAACAAGTTATAATCAACTGATATAACAAAGAATAGTTCAGTAAAATCATCAATAAAATTTGCAGAATATCGTGGAGGTCTGTAAATGGTTAAAAACAAACTTTTGGGGGTAACCTTCAATGTAAAACAGAGGTATTCAAAAGAAATAAAATTAATAAGTGTATTTTCTTTGCACTGGAATGTATCTTTGAATAGGGCAGCCACTCCTTCTTTCCTACCATTTCGACACGTATTCATGTAACCAAATTTTTCGGGGTGCTGCCTGCTCCTTGATTGGTGAGTGTGGTGGAGGGGGGGAGGGTGAGTGTGGTAGAAGGGGAGAGGGAAGGTGTGGTGGAGGGAATGGGGCCTGAGATGAAAACATGTTGTTGAAAGTTGCTTATTTTCACCAGTAGCATAGAAAAATCCTTTTTTTTTTCAGGATCTCAGAGCCAGTTTTCCTTCATAGAATGTCAAATGACCCAGTGTGGATAATAATCTGCATGTTGCTTGGATGAGTAGAGAGAATAACTGGCAACATTTCTGTTAGCTCTCTGACTGATGTGTCAGCCATGCTTAGGTTTTCAGTCTTTGCCATTCTGATATGCTTGGTTATATCATCCCCAATCAAAGTAGTATCTGGTTTATAAAATGTGGAGTTAGCAAAGTTTCTTCTTCCCCTTCTCCTATCAGTGGTTTTAGGGCTATTTCTTGGATTTTGGTTAGCCTTAAGTACGCTGTCCCCACCCAACTCTTCTTACCACACTCAGAACAATCTCCTCAACGCTAACCATTCAGGATTTAAATGGCCCACTCCACCAAGGCTGCTCTCCTCTGTGTAAGAGAAGCTCTTCTCACTGCCCAAGCTAACTCTCCTCTGTTCTCATCCTCTTTGATCTATCTGTTGCCTTCGAGACTGTGAACCATAGCATCCCGGAGTCGCCTATTCACTGTTGACATTGATACTGGTGTTTTGCTGGTACTATTTAATGAAGCTGCCTGTTAAGGACCTGTAAAGCATCTGTTTCTCAAACATTTGTCCTCTGTTTGTCCTCTTGCGCACCAGGCCTCCCATTCCTCATTCTATTCTGGTTAGAGCCAGCATGCACTGTTCTGTGAAAGGTACCTACACATCATTGTACAAGATCTTCAGTTTTTTGGCGGTTTCTCGCATGGCATAGCCTTCAAGTCTCAGAACAAGAATATACTGACAACATAATCACAAAAGGGTTTTCTAATGACCAATTAGCCTTTTAAAATGATAAACTTGCATTAACAAACACGACATGCCATTGTAAGACAGGAGAGATGGTTGCAGCTAATGGGCCTCTGTACGCCTACGCAGATATTCCATTAAAAACCTGCCGTTTCCAGCAACAATAGTCATTTACAACAATGTTAATAAAGGACAAAAAATTTGCTTTTCTTTTAAGAACAAGGACATTTCTAAATGACCCCAACCTTTTAAACGGTAGGGTATATATACACCGATCTGCCATAACATTACGACCACTTATGACCACAGGTTAAGTGAATAACACTGATGATCTTATCATGGCACCTGTCAGTGGGTGGGATATATTTGACAGCAAGTGAACATTCTGTCCTCAAAGTTGATGTGTTTAAAAGCAGGAAAAATGGGCAAGCGTATGAATCTGAGTGACTTTGACAAAGGCCAAATTGTGATGGCTAGGCGACTGGGTCAGAGCATCTCCAAAACTGCAGCCCTTGTGGGGTGTTCCCGGTCTGCAGTGGTCAGTACTTATCAAAAGTGGTCCAAGGAAGGAAAAGCAGTGAACCAACGACAGGGTCATGGGCAGCCAAGGCTCAATGATGCACGTGGGGAGCGAAGGCTGGCCTGTGTGGTCTGATCCAACAGATGAGCTACCGTAGCTCAAATTGCTGAAAAAGTTGATGCTGTTACTGATAGAAAGGTGTCAGAACACGCAGTGAATTACAGTTTGTTGCGTATGGGGCTGCGTAGCTGCAGACCAGTCAGGGTGCCCATGCTGACCCCTGTCCACTGCTGAAAGTACCCACAATGGGCACGTGAGCATCAGAACTGGACCACGAAGCAATGGAGGAAGGTGGCCTGGTCTGATGAATCACATTTCCTTTTACATCACATGGATAGCCGGGTGTGTGTGTGTCGCTTACCTGGAGAACACATGGCACCAGGATGCACTATGGGAAGGAGGCAAGCTGGTGGAGGCAGTGTGATGCTTTGGGCAATGTTCTGCTGGGAAACCTTGGTTCCTGCCATTCATGTGGATGTTACTTTGACACGTACCACATACCTGAGCATTGTTGCAGACCATGCGCACCCTTTCATGGCAATGGTTTTCCCTGATGGCATTGGCCTCTTTCAGAAGGATAATGCACCCTGCCACAAAGCAAAAATTGTTCAGGAATGGTTTGAGGAAGAAAACAACGAGTTCAAGGTGTTGACTTGGCCTCCAAATTCCCCAGATCTCAATCCAATCAAGCATCTGTGGGATTTGCTGGACAAACAAGTCCGATCCATGGAGGCCCCACCTCGGAACTTACAGGACTTAAAGGATCTGCTGCTAATGTCTTGGTGCCAGATACCACAGCACACCTTCAGAGGTCTAGTGGAGTCCATGCCGCAGGGCTGTTTTGGTGGAAAAAGGGGGACCTACACAACATTAGGCAGGTGGTCATAATGTTATGGCTGATCGGTGTATATTTATATATATATTGGTATATGTACCATTGGTATATGTACCATTTGTAAAGAAAACATGAGTGAGCAGGCAAAACACATGTCTTTTATTTCTTATGGGATACACATTCAACTGTAGGTCATAACAGAATGGCACAATCATAAAACAAAACATGGCAACAAAGAAAAAAATGAATTGACCCCTGTTCAGAAGTCTGCATACCCTTAGTTCTTAATACTGTTTATTACCCCCTTTAGCATCAATAACAGCATGCAGTCTTTTGTAATAGTTGTCTATGAGGCTCCGAATTCTTGCAGGTGGTATAGCTGCCCATTCGTCTTGGCAAAATGCCTCCAGGTCATGCAAAGTCTTTGATGGTCTTGCATGAACCGCACGTTTGAGATCTCCCCAGAGTGGCTCGATGATATTAAGGTCAGGAGACTGTGATGGCAACTCCAGAACCCTCACCTAACCCTAACCCTCACTGATGTTTTCTTTACAAATGGTACATGCATTATAAAATCGCAGTTAACCTTAACAAGAAGGCAGTAGGATCCTCTGTGAAAAATCAAATGATCGACACAAATCATACAGTTCAGAATCATTCAGAATTGATTTTAGCTATGAGAGTCTTCTTTGGCTGTACTGACTGTGTTGGGGTCTGATGTTCTCCTATGGAGCCAGATACAGGTCCCAGATGAGAGACGAATGGTCTTGAACAAGGTGGACCTAAAGGACTTACAGAGGAAGAAATAGATGAGAGGATCCAGACAGACGTTCATTGTTGACATCCACAAAGTTATCTCTTTAGAGATACGTAAAATGTTTTTACTGCAGGTGGAATCTATTTTCATCTGATACAGGGTGTAGGGGACACGTATGGCATGGTAGGGGACGAAACACACCAGGAAAACCGCCAGAACCAAAAACACCCGTACTTTGGTCTTACGCATCCCTTTGTAATTGCTGCTTCCAGATTTTCTGTATGACTGGAAAACCTGCCTTGCTAGACATATGTAGCAGAAAAAAACAAGAACACACACCACCCAAAAGATTGTGTTGTTGATTACCACCACACCTTTGTGCAAATTCCGTCCTGCCAGACTCTTCATTTCCATGCAAGGGTCATTAGAATTGTTATTGAGATCCTGATTGGTCAGGACGATAGTTGGAATGACTTCAAAGCCCAACAGCCCCACCCAGAAGAAAGCAGACATCACTTTGCCGAAGACCAGTTTCTGACCCAACAACCTGCCACAGGGCTTGACGATCTTGAAGAAGCGGTCCAGACTAATGAGGGCCAGTAGAAGGATGCTCATATACATGCAGAGGTAGAAAATAACATTAGAGTAACGACAGCTAAAGGCTTTCAGAGCCAGAGGAGCAAAGCGCATGTCATTTGCTGCCTTTAAAGGAATGGTCAGGGTCATGAGAAGGTCAGCCGCCACAAGGTTCTTCAGATACACTATGAAGGTGGATGTTGAATGCAGGTGCATGCAGACCCAGACTGCTATACCATTGATAATGAGGGCAGGAATAAACAACATTAAGTAGAGACTTGAAATAGCTATATCCATGGTTTCTTCATTAAAGCCACAGTCCAGTGAAGGGCGATCTGTCATTTTGGCTGCTCGTTGTGATGAATCTGCTAATGAAGTAAGCAACACATTTTACATTCTGAATAATTTCAAGATTGAGAGACAATCTGCGATAGGTACATCTATTTACTGAATTTAAAGAATGATATAGCCATTGATACTTTTGATTATTTTTTAAATACAATTCCCTGCATAATCATTGGAATCTTTTGTAAATATGAACAGGGATGTCTATCTAAAAATTGCAAGGATGTTTATCTTACATTTAAGAACTTAGAAACAATTATTGGAGGTGAAATGATTTAAAAGTAATTCTTAATAAAGAAACAGTTGCACTGTTAGAAGTTCTTATGAACAAAATCTGATAAATAGTTTAAATATACACTACTGTTCACAAGTTTGGGGTCACTTAGATACGTCTTTTTTTTAATACAGAGTAATACAGAGAAATACAGCGTAGACATTATTAATGTTGCAAAGTTTCTTGATCAAGATTTGAAAAACCTAAATTAAATGTTAAACTAATTTAAGTGAAAGATCATGCTGATAAACAACAATTAATTTTTTTCATAGCTTTTTTGATCTTTACCAAAGGTGCCAATAATTCAGTATTAGTGTACACTGTATAGCAGAATGTCATTATGTTGCGTGGCACTGCGTGCCCCTCCCTCTCCGGCGCACCACCTTCCTGGCATATTAACTGCCGGCAAGGTGACAAAGAAACACAGTAACTGTTTAGCACTTTACCTCGGGATTATCATGGAAAATTATAATTTTAAATGGTCAAATTTCCCTGTCCTGTCGTGGCCCACTGTTCTGAAGCAGTGCTTCAGAGAGAACACTGCCATCTGTGGGACTGCCCTTGATGGTTCACCTTCTACCTCTCTTGCCGCACGAAGTATGTCACCCTTATAAAAGCAAGATCTGATGAGTCTACTACTGTATTGTCCCACAAGGGTCAATGCTAGAAAACATTCTAATATTCTGGCAGTCTAATTCCAATGTTAAGCAGACAGTATCTACCCTGTCAACTGTGTCTGTCTGGAAAAGGTAAACTCATGCAGATCAATGTCCTCCAACTCAACAGCAGCAAGACAGCACCTGCCAAAGACATTCAGTTTCAGTCAGATTATTCCCCTCTGACAGTAATCACCAACTTGCTGGCATGAAATTCAAAATGGGCATGTATGTTTCCAAAAACAATAACATTTCTCAGTTTAAACATTTGATATGTTGTCCTTGGACTATTTTCAATTAAATAAAGGGATACATTATTTTCACATCATTGCATTCTGTTTTTATTTGCATTTTACGCAGCATCCCACCTTTTTTGGAAACGGGGTTGTATCATGGCTAACCAGAATTATAATAATAATTAAAAAAGCAACATGGATCCACAAAGAAACATTAAGAATTATATTGACTAACATTAAGGTTTTATATTGAACCATTCTCCATGTTTCTGTTTTGTAAAGAAAACAATGTTTAGCCTTTAAATGGGTTGTTGCCATAGCAGATATTATTTTATGTATTAAAGTTCCATAATGTATTAATGTTTTATGTATTATTAATGTTTCTATTATTATTGTTTTATAGCACTATACAGGTTCCATATGCAATCCTTATGAGCATTGTTTTTTTTTATTAAACCTCATAACAAGGTTTCTATAACCTTAAAAAACAATTCTGGTTTTGGAAAAAATCTGTGTAGTCCTGGGTTAAAAAGCAGGCTGTATATCATTTATTTAAATTTCAATAAATGGATGAACCAAATATTGCCTCTTATTATTATTTTTGATTAATAATTTTAATCCAATTCTCTGTCAAATGCAGGCTTTTGTCAGATTTAGGACATTTGCATATTTCTTGAAGGAATACAGTATGATGTTCAATACAAGTCAAAACAGTTGAAATAGTAATGTGTGATGGGTGTTATTATAAATACATTATGTAAGATACTCACCTGGGAAGTTGCCGACACTTGTTTTTTAAAGCAGTCTTTGAAAGGAACAATGTTGCTATGATGTCTCCTTACTTTTGAGTGATGTTACTGGTATCTGGTATAAGTACTGTTACTCTGAAACGTGACTGTAAACTCTGCCTAAAAATAGGGAAGTGGTGAGATGAGAGCTAACATAAATGTTGTGATCAGTATCTTTGGCTTTAAACCCATTTGCTGGAATATGCAGCAAGTTTTTTCTGCACTTTGTGTTAGATTGGGTGCCTGTAAGTTCGGTCATAGTTTGTGGATAATGTGCTTTTCTCCAGCTTGTATGTTCTAGTAAATACTTCCTGGTTAAGTGAGAAATGTGATTTGAAGCCGACTTGATGTGAGCATGATGTGCTTCTGAAGACACATGCAATATAGGCATGTTGTGAAGAGATATGGACATAATTTGAGAATTGGACATCAAGGGTAGAAAAAAAGAGTAGTACTTAGTCAAAGCATGTATCCATAAAACATGCAAAGAAAAGAACATGCAGTAAATACTAACTAATTAATAAAATGGTCAACAGTGTGACGGTGAGGTGACGAACAGCTCCGTCATCTCCCGCTTTTCCCGGTTCCCCATGGTTCATGAACTCACCCCGGACTCCTTCATTTGTATTGTCTCCAATTGTCACCCACACCAGGTCCCAATTAAGTCATCAGTATGTGTTTAAATGTTTCTCCTCTGCTCCCCTCATTTGTCGGACATTGTTCCATGTCGCCGTTTGTTCATGTATGTGGTGAGTGTTTCGTTTTTGTTAGTAACTTTGCTTTTCATTTCGTTCGTCGTTTAAGTGCTCGGTGTTTATTTTCAATTGCCTGTGCCTGGTTCCTACCTCTCCACCACTACACCATCCGTGACAAACAGGAATCAATAAACTAGCCACAAAGTCACAAATTACTGGTTTGTGTGTGTGTATAAATATGTATATAAAGTGTCTTGTATTTCAATATTGTTCTGTTTGATATTTTATTTTAAAACACAAACTCAATTATTTTAACGTAACATTGGTTCAATGTAGGGAATTATTTGCAAGAAAAATAAAAACTGAAATATGTTGCATGGAAGATTATAAAACCCTGTGCTGTGGAATCTCCCACTTAAAACAGATAGGCAATATAACAATTGCAATAGGCTATAGTCTACATCATTTTTGGGAAGAATATAAGTGCAGAGGCCAGGTGTAGTTTTGGGACTCACAATGTTGCTGTGGGCATACTTTTCCATGATATCTTTTCAAACACTCAATGCCACATAGCAAGCAAAGGAAGGCAAAATACTGACCAACTAAGCGTACAGTAAAGGGTAATGCATGGTGTTGCAAAATGCTGTGGTAGCCGTTTTGGTGCAGGGTGCCAAGCTATGGAGATAGATTTCTATCAAAATGTTGAAAACTTGTAAGTACATGAGTCACAAATATATCCTGCGAGTCACATATACA
The DNA here is from genome assembly GCA_016801175.1 of Esox masquinongy. Lineage (NCBI taxonomy): Eukaryota > Metazoa > Chordata > Actinopteri > Esociformes > Esocidae > Esox > Esox masquinongy. The sequence goes on from JACXGI010006602.1 coordinate 15,244, forward strand.
GTGGGGCAAAAAAGTATTTAGTCAGCCAGCAATTGTGCAAGTTCTCCCAATTAAAAAGATGAGAGAGGCCTGTAATTTTCATCATAGGTACACTTCAACTATGAGAGACAAAATGAGAAAAAAAAATCCAGAAAATCACATTGTAGGATTTTTAATGAATTTATTGGTAAATTATGGTGGAAAATAAGTATTTGGTCAATAACAAAAGTTAATCTCAATACTTAGTTATATACCCTTTGTTGGCAATGACAGAAGTCAAACGTTTTCTGTAAGTCTTCACAAGGTTTTCACACTGTTGCTGGTATTTTGGCCCATTCCTCCATCCAGATCTACTCTAGAGCAGTGATGTTTTGGGCTGTCGCTGGGCAACACGGACATTCAACTCCCTCCAAAGATTTTCTATGGGGTTGAGATCTGGTGACTGGCTAGGCCACTCCAGGACCTTGAAATGCTTCTTACGAAACCACTCCTTCGTTGCCCGGGCGGTGTTTGGGATCATTGTCATGCTGAAAGACCCAGCCACGTTTTATCTTCAATGCCCTTGCTGATGGAAGGAGGTTTTCACTCAAAATCTCACGACACATGGCCCCATTCATTCTTTCCTTTACACGGATCAGTCGTCCTGGTCCCTTTGCAGAAAAACAGCCCCAAAGCATGATGTTTCCACCCCCATGCTTCACAGTAGATATGGTGTTCTTTGGATGCAACTCAGCATTCTTTCTCCTCCAAACACGACGAGTTGAGTTTTTACCAAAAAGTTCTATTTTGGTTTCATCTGACCATATGACATTCTCCCAATCCTCTTCTGGATCATCCAAATGCTCTCTAGCAAACCTCATGGGCCTGGACATGTACTGGCTTAAACAGGGGGACACGTCTGGCACTGCAGGATTTGAGTCCCTGGCGGCGTAGTGTGTTACTGATGGTAGCCTTTGTTACTTTGGTCCCAGCTCTCTGCAGGTCATTCACTAGGCCCCCCCGTGTGGTTCTGGGATTTTTGCTCACCGTTCTTGTGATCATTTTGACCCCACGGTGTGAGATCTTGCGTGGAGCCCCGGATCGAGGGAGATTATCAGTGGTCTCGTATGTCTTCCATTTTCTTATAATTGCTCCCACAGTTGATTTCTTCACACCAAGCTGCTTACCTATTGCATATTCAGTCTTCCCAGCCTGGTGCAGGTCTACAATTTTGTTTCTGGTGTCCTTTGACAGCTCTTTGGTCTTGGCCATAGTGGAGTTTGGAGCGTGACTGTTTGAGGTTGTGGACAGGTGTCTTTTATACTGATAACAAGTTCAAACAGGTGCCATTAATACAGGTAACGAGTGGAGGACAGAGGAGCCTCTTAAAGAAGTTACAGGTCTGTGAGAGACAGAAATCTTGCTTGTTTGTAGGTGACCAAATACTTATTTTACTGAGGAATTTACCAATAAATTCATTAAAAATCCTACAATGTGATTCTCTGGATTTTTTTTTCTCATTTTGGCTCTCATAGTTGAAGTGTACCTATGATGGAAATTACAGGTCTCTCTCATCTTTTTAAGTGGGAGAACTTGCACAATTGGTGGCTGACTAAATACTTTTTTGCCCCACTGTATATAATGCAACAGTCAAATAAAAATCACTGTCAACAAATTTGTGCATACAGTTTCACAAATACAAGTAAAAATCCAAAAACAAATAATGAATCGTTAACAGGATTAAGGAAGATGAGCAAGTAAATGTAACATTGAGTTTTGCTCAAACAGGTTTTTGTGAATGTCATAGCATTTGTCACCTGCATTTTACAGATTTGTGACTTGCATTACATTTGAGAGTGGCCTTAAATATTTGTGAGTGTCGGTACATTTTTCTGAGTTGCATTTTACGGATCAGTTTACACGGAATCCAGATTAGGACCTTCTTAGTTCTGGTTATGCTTAGTATGCGGAAACCATATCTGTTTAAAACATACTTTTAATATAACAAAGCACATAATTACATGTATAAATAAAGTGTTGGGCAATAAGTATGATTTATATGTTTACACATTTTATAATTCTGCCACATTTTAGGCTGTATGTTGATATCTACAGCTCACAGTATTGTTTGGGCTTTTATTTTGAGACAATGAAGACAAACATTGAAGAAGACATTGTGAACGCAAGGTCGAAGGTGAGTTTCAACTTTCAATCACCTGGTTAGCAAATTGAATACCGTCAGTCTATCTTCTCTGTCAAGTCACCTAATAGACAATGTAATCTAGTTGAGGCTGAGATGAGCTAACTAGCTAATATAATTAGAGCCTGACCGATATATCGGTTGACCGATATTATCGGTAAATATTATCAGTTTACCAAAATATTTGCATTGGTGAAATAAGAGACAGATATATTTGCTTGCAATTCATTTTTTGTCCGGAAGAGGTATCTTTCACTGGATACAAGTTTGAGCACTACAAGAGGATATCATCTAAACTTTAAAACAGGACTGTAGAGAAAATGAGCTGCATATAAAGGTGAGTTGAAAAACAGCTTTCTGGTGTAAAAGTCCCACAAAATGCACCCAAAGTTTAACGTTGCATAAAAAAGTTTTTACAATTAATCTAGATAGCCAGTATGGCCAAACTCAGTTACTGAGTAGTAGGCTAACTAGCCTACTATAGCTAGCTACTGAAGCTATATTGTTTCTGAATTTGCCTTTTGGGACATTCTACCAGAAACATTTCCACTTCTAAAAATCTTGGGGGGAAAATTATCTTATTATTGAATCTGAACGTAGAGTCATATGGAGGACAAGTTAAACTACGAGAAACACATACCATGCTATCTCAGCATGTTTTTATGATTGAATAAAATACATTTTTATATGCATTTCAATGGAAATCTATGCATTCCTGGAAGTCTATGAGCATAAAAAGCTTATGCATAAAACGCTGATTTACTGTGTAATGTCTATTTATTCAAATAATGTTATACTATGGCATACAGTAAATACATATTATACGCAATAAAGGTAATAACAAAGAACAATGCCATTCATTTGTAATGCCCTGTCACAGGGCTGTCAGGCCCTGTCACACAGGGATGTGATAGGGCCTGATGTGACAGGGCCTAACGGTCGGCCATTTTAACTGCCATTGTTCAGCCTAGCATGCTTGCATAAAAACTGTTAACATGCAAGGAAGGGATTTCAGTAACTTTTTAGACATGTTTTGGATTTAAAACTTTTTCATTATTTCTGGGGTATTTTACAGTGACAGGGCTTGACCCTTTAGCTGTCCTCCTCAAACAAAAAAACATACAAAAACAAGCTTAAAATCATACAATTCAATGACAGAACTCACTCTTGATCAGTGTCAGCTTCACCTAGGTCAAATTATGTCACTTCCTCTGAGTCATAACATTAAAGGTGTATTGCACAAATTTTATGTAGTTTTTATGTAAACGTGACAGGACTGACTGAAAACATGGGGACAATTGTAAAATAGTATTTTTTGTGGAATGTATGTGTAATTTCATGTTTTTAATCAATTGATGGGAATGATAAGCAACTTAAACTTGTTATTAATAGTGTTTTATTTACTAAATAACAGTTTTTGCATAACAAAACTATGAAAGATGTAGCTCCAATTTGGCTGAGGACAGGCCATTTTTCAGGTTTTGTAATTTTCAAAAGTGTTTTTAATAAAGACAAAAACATCTGAGAACCTAATGCAAGACATATTCCTTTACAGAACAACTCACAGAAATCAACCATCTAGTTAGTTTTAGACATTTTTGGATTAAATACTTTTTATTCACTGTAGCATTTGAAGGACAGATAATGTAAGTTTCTGGTAGAATGTATATTTTAAGTAAATGCCAGTAGTGTTTACTACTCCAGCTCTGGCATTAAAATATTTTACAAACATGTGGTTTTCAAAAAGTCAACACAAGCGTTTCACCATTTCCATGACATTTACTGTACTTAGCTAACTAATGTTAGCTCTCTGGGACTGGTAGCACACTGAATAGAAACGTAGTGCATGCAATAACAGAGAGCACCGCAGTTCTGGGCGAAACCATTTACCTTGGAAAAGGTTGAGATAAATAAGTTTTTCCTTTGTTGTCAAATTAATAACAGCATACCATCATTGTAGCAAAGCTGTAAATAAAATGTCTTATTACATTTTATTTTATTCTATTTGAAAAAAAACAATGATTTGGATTTCTAGTATAGCCTATCTCCCTTATTTAGAGACTTGGTTCGCATGCTCTCCAGTCAGGAGAAAGCTATTTTGAGAAGGTATGATTATTTATTTTCGTCTTACAAAAAAAGTTAACACAATGTTAACTATATTCCAAAATCATTAGAAAACATGTCTATGTATATACGTTTTTACGTTGCTGTGCATGTATTTAAAGACTAGTTAACCGAACCATTTCAATGACGAGCAAACTAGCTGCCAGCCTGTGCACAAGCAAGCCTAATATGATGCGCAGTGCGCACTTTCATACCTTGCTAGCCAACAGCCAATAATAACAGGATTTATTTAATGAAATATTATGTAGCGCCAAGGCCGTAGCTATGGAGTCAACATGGGGGGGGGGGGGGGGAAATCTGCCAGGGGGTCTACGGGTCCTCCCCTGAAAAAGGACTCTTAACCATCAATATTTGCGCTATCTGATAGTGCCTTGTTGATGTTCTTCCTAAGACACCATAATTAATGTTGCTCCAGGACCATTATTGCAACTGACCTGTAATAAGTTGGTTACACCAGTCCAAAGACAGAATATAACCCCTGCACCACACCCTTTGACCTAACCCTAACCTCAGACACCTGTGCCTAAACCTAACCTCAGTAGCACCTGTGCCTAAGCCTAACCTCAGTTGTGCCAACATTAATTATGTTGTAGGAACAATACCAACACAGCGATATCAAATGCGTCATCAATATTTGCTCCTTTTCTCGCTCACCTCCATGTTACCTGCTCTCCCTGCCCTGTCGGCATCCTCATGCTCTCTCACCCCCTCTCTCTTTACTCTGAACGCACCAGAGTGAAAATGAAATAAATATTATCAGTAAACAAGTGGTTTTTCTTGCCATGAAGTTCAGGAATGGATTACTAACCATTTCTGATCTGAATGGCAATGATTATTATATCAAGAAACATAGACACATCTCTTGTACTACTGTTTAGTTCTGTCATCTGACTGGCACTCATTTTCTCACTGCTCTCAACTTTTCTGAGGTTGCCCAAAAAACTGACGGATGTCACTGCCACGATTCCTCTTGCTCATAACGACAATCACTGTGAATGAAAGCTGACTGTAATCAAACTGCTTGCACTTTAACAACAAACATTAAAAATGCTATTTATCATAAGCAAGTACAGCTATACTGTACTATACGAGTATGCAATAAATGAAAGCTACTACTGTCTAAATAAATTACACATGCAGCGCAACATAAATGACAGATACTTTACTCAGACTTCACGTGGGCTTTCGGACAAATGTAAAGAAAGAAAGACATTAACTATAGTTGAATACACCCGTGAGCACCATTGTTGGTCGCTGAGTGAATGTGTGGCAAATTAACTTTCCAGATAACTTAGCTATGATAACGAACGTTAGTGATGGTTGATTGATTAGCACTGGCAAATCTGTCCGTTTTCACCAAAAACATTTGTTTCCATATACAATTACTGATTATTTTTAGCAAATTTTTATTTATTTCCACAATTATAGAGTTCCAGCGCAAAATGACGTATTGACATTGTCATTAAAACTATCACAATTGACAGTGTAGCAATATAGCCTACATAACAAATTGATGGTACCTACTCACAGCCATAGATATAAAGCTGTTCTATTATCTATGCTCACAGCACTCGAGCAATGGCTTCTGCTGAAATACGACAACACCAGTTGGACAAACCACACGCAGAACAACAGTACACCATAATACTAATTTTTGTAATAATTGCAATTTTTTGAGTTTAGTTATGATAATGATTACATTTGCTAATTATAATTTCGGATGGCGGTGCGTGGTTGCCTGTCGTAGCATAGCACATTTTTATTTTATTAATATTTTTTATATCAATATATTGGATTGGGTGTCCCTCCCCCAATGTATATTATAATTACGGCCTTGTGTAGCACTGTTTGTTTGGAGGTCGCACGTTGAAACACGTTTCCACGTTTGGTTTATCATTCATTGTAATTGATTAAATTCCCTGTTTGAACGTGCATATCAGTATCACGATCTGATATAATTCCAGAATATCTTTTGAGCTTTTCGTAGATGTTCTTGGGTTGTTTTAAGCATTCTATTATTAATAAATTTTAAATAAACTGAATTATTGTATTCATATATTTTATCTTGTAGACACTAAGTAGACACTAAACCCTTTTATTTAATTCATACTGTAACTTGTATTATTTAATTAGCATGTGGGGATACAGTGAATTACCATAAGCAAATAGCTATCCTTTGTCCAAAATACATGTATATAGTAGACATTAGAAATGCCCAATGTCTCTAAATACAGCTGCCATTAAGCCCCTATTAAAAAAAGAGAACACGGAATGCATCTACAGCTCCGGAAAAAATGAAGAGACCACTGCACCTTTTTCTTTCCTTTCCAAAAAAGTTGAAAAGGAAAGTTTTGAGTGAGGAACAGAAGCATTCAATTTGCAGTGGTCTCTTAATTTTAACCCTTCTTATGTAGAGTTACTTTGTCACCATTGGTAATCATGAATCTGATAGTGTGGCTATGACATGCGGAGTTCCCCAGGGATCAGTTCTCGGACTGCTTCTGTTCAATCTCTATATGTTACCTCTGGGCCAAATTCTACAGAACAACAACATTAACTACCATAGCTATGCCGATGATACTCAAATATACAGCTCTGGAAAAAATTAAGAAACCACTGCAAAATTATCAATTTCTCTGGTTTTACTATTCATAGGTATGTGTTTGAGTAAAATGAGCAGTATTGTTTTATTCTATAAACTACTGACAACATTACTCCCAAATTCCAAACAAAATTATTGTCATTTAGAGTATTTATTTGTAGAAAATAACAATTGGTCAAAATAACCAAATAAATATGCATTATTTTCAGGCCTAAAATCATGCAAAGAAAACAAATTCATATTCATTTTTCAACAACAAAATACTAATGTTTTAACTTAGGAAGAGTCCAGAAATCAATATTTGGTGGAATAACCCAGATTTTTAATCACAGCTTTCATGCGTCTTGGCATGCTCTCCACCAGTCTGTCACATTGCTGTTGGGTGACTTTATGCCACTCCTGGCACAAATATTCAAGTAGCTCAGCTTTGTTTGATGGCTTGTGATCTTCCATCTTCCTCTTGATCAAATTCCAAAGTTTTTCAATGGGGTTCAGGTCTGGAGATTGGGCTGGCCATGACAGGGTCTTAATCTGGTGGTCCTCCATCCACACCTTGATTGACCTGGCTGTGTGTGCATGGAGCATTGTCCTGTTGGAAAAAACAATTCTCAGAGTTGAGGAACATTGTCAGAGCAGAAGGAAGCAGGTGTTCTTCCAGGATAACCTTGTACTTGGCTAAATTCATGCGTCCTTCACAAAGACAAATCTGTCCGATTCCAGCCTTGCTGAAGCATCCCCAGATCATCACCGATCCTCCACCAAATTTCACAGTGTGTGCGAGACACTGTGGCTTGCAGGCCTCTCCAGGTCTCCGTCTAAACAACCAGGTGTTGGGCAAAGCTGAAAATTTGACACTTCAGAGAAGATGACCTTACTCCATTCCTCTACGGTCCAATCCTAATGGTCTTTTGCAAACTTCAGCCTGGCTCTTCTTTGCTTCTTATTGATGAAGGGCTTTTTTCTAGCTTTGCACGACTTCAGCCCTGCCCCTAGGAGCCTGTTTCGAACCGTCCTCGCCGTGCACTTCACCCCAGCTGCTGTTTGCCATTCTTTTTGTAAGTCACTTGATGTCATCCTATGGTTTTTGAGTGAGTAAATCACAGATTATCCCTAAGGGGATAATGATATGGGTAATACCAATTTAGAGTAAATACGTTTTCGATTAATCCACAAATCCTATGACTATTAATCAAAATGATCTTAAATAGGTACCAGTGCAGAATCTGAGCAATTTCCTCAGCCGAACTTCGCTGCAGTTTCTGATGAACTTCTTGAGGAACTCAACAGTCTGATTTTCTCTCTTGTCGAGAGTTTCATGTTGTAGCATGGCTACAACCTTCCTGGGTGTAGGAGTGAGGCTGACCAGCACTTCATCTAATCCTCCTGGGGGCAGTTTCAGCCTTTTCAAGGCACTGCTCCAACACTCAGCAATATAGGCAGGATCCTGCACTATTTCTTTATGTGCAACTTCAACTAAGGTTTTCCTGACATTTTTGAAGTCTTTCATCGCTTCTCAGCAATTTCCTTTTCGTCAGTGGGAACCATTTCTAAGAAAGCTGCAAACAGCTCATCCTCCATGATTTCAAGTCAAAGACAGTAGGAGAGGAAGGGTTTGGCCAGTAATATGGGAAAGTACTTTACCATGTTGTAGCCAAGGACCATGACTTTCGCTACGTTTTCCCACTCATCTTTCATGTCATGTCTTGTCATGGGTACTTTCAGTATGTTTCCGGCAGTGCATTTCATAAAGAAAGTCTCCCAGTACTCACTTAGAGCATCACGCAGAACTCCACCATTGTCTTCTCCTTTCTCTGTGAGACCATTGGGTAGGACCATCTCAATCTCTAAGATTGAGTCATCAACAGATACGCAACCACTCTTGAAGGCAGCATTGAGATCTTGGAAAACATTTCCCCTGTGAAGCCTTAGCTTGGTGGTCTTAAATGGTTGACAAGGTTCCTAGACTGTAAATGAACTTTCTTTTGGGAGCAGGTCCATTGGAAGGGTATCATCAAGGTCCACAGTGTTATCTTCAAGAAAACCATATCCAATCACAATCTCGTCATCAACTGACATCAAATCATCCTCTTCAAAAATGTACTCCTCTTTTGAGAGGAAAGTTACTGTAGGTTCACATGTGCTAGCCTTTGTTCTGGGAGTTCCAGTTGTGAAATCAGATCCACAGGTTGTTCCTGTAGTTGAAGCAGCGCCATAAGAAGCAGCAGCTGCACAGGGTAATTCTCTTGTGAGGGGCACTACATTTTGTGATTCACCAGGTGAGGTAGCATCATTCAGTATTTCTTCTGCATCAATGTTTTTGCATGATAGATACAGTCTCAACATTCTAACTTTCCTCTTCTCATATTGCTCACCTAGGGTGGTCAATGGATCCAGCTCCTCCTCAGTAAAATCTCGTATACAGAATTCAAAGTCATTGACATTCCCAATTTTACTTTTTCCGTTCGGAAAAAAGAGTTCTTTGCCAATCTCTATCAGCTGTGCCATTGTGGCAGTCTTCAAAGCCTTCAAATGCCTGGTCCCTCCTCCCCTTTTCTCTTTTACCTGTACGTTTTTGGCCCCAACTTCTTCAATCAACCCCATTTGAAAAACACGCTCCATTTTTAAAGCATTTGAGTTTCCAGACAGTTTTTCTGAACGTTCATCCCCATGACTTCTCTTGGAGGCCCGCCTTTCTTTTATTTTTTTCATCAGGCTTTCTGTAGCCTTAGAAATGGTTGTGGTGGTTCCTTCCAGTGCAGCCACTTCTGTTCTGCAGTGCTGCCGAATAGCTGTCCGGTCTCCAATCTTGGGGACATATTTCATCAACTGGTCTTCTGTCATCCCATGGACAGCATAGCAGTCAATCTAAAAATGATGAAAATGGCAATGGTACAGTTGGGTATGAAGCAGTCCTATTTGCTCATTTGTTTAAACACATTGTAACATGACTTAAAACTAAGACCTTCCACAACTCTCTGTTGCAACAGCGTGTGGAATGATTTCTACTTAAAGGATTCGGGACCTTTTTTTAGGTAATTTGAGACTTTGAGAAAGGATGAGACGTCCATGCACTCTGCCGAGTACCTTTCCTTTCTTCAGCTCCCCAACAGCAGCCTTTCTCAAACAATAGGCTGCGGACCGGCAAATAAATAACTAACTGTTTATTATAGGGTTGGATACTGAAACATGGTGTTAATATAACACCAGACTGGTGTCTAATCGACTGGTATCTATCTATATGACCGAATAGCAACCGGAATTTCTGTGCTTATGTTCGGTGCCACTAAAATGTCTGCACTGCTCTCTGGTGCTCTGAAACAGACATAAGAGGCTAAAGAAGCAGCGCTGCATGTGAGGCTAGTTAACACTACATGGCTACTGTTAGCTAGAACCGTTAGCTGGCTTAAACATGGTTTAAATGCTGACAGCCTTGTGGTGCATACAAAGTTATTGTAAAATACCATTTTGACATTTAGTGATTCTTGTTGTTGTTAAACAGCCATATAATTATGTTATTGTTATAAGTTTTAATTCATTTTAATTTGACCATATGGCCTTAACAATAAACAACCAACTGTTGCTTTATGCTCTTCTTCTGGAAATATCATGTTGGCAAGGGAGTTTATGATATGACATAAGATGGCACGGACAGAATTCTATAAATGTAACTGAATATAATAATGAAATTTTATATATAATAAACAAATAGTCTTTCTTTCCCCAAAAAACTGAGCCCCAAAGATGAGGGCCGAACATTACTGGGCCTTGGCGTAAGAGTTTGAGGAAGGCTGGACCTACAGTTTCAACAGTGTGAAAAACTAGCTAACATTAGCTTATAAATGGAGTTCACTAACATCAACAAAGGTCCGGCACCCACCACAACACAGAGTCCAACACAAAGTTAATTTTAAGCAGAACAAATAAAATTCTCGAGTAAACTCTGTGAACCCCTGCTTTATTTTACATCTTAAAATAAGCCTAGCTGAAAAATGTACATGCATCCTGAAACACGCCATGTTCTTCTGTCAAGATTTCCCAAGATTTTACCCATTTGCTGGCTGCTGCCTAATTTATGCAGTGTAAACACTGACACGCTGCAGTCCTATACCATCTATCTTAATGGAGAATAGTAAAATGTCTGACTGCATCGAGTTATAGGTTATGTTATTTGGACAGCTCTAGTTGTGTTCTCTCAGGCATTACTTACCTTCTCGTTGATAAAGGTGGTGACCACTGTCTCATTTAACCTCCGCTGTTCTCAAAGGAACTTGTGGAAACTCTGGTCTTCTATCAAAGGGGAATAAGGATTTAATGCCAGGCAAAAATTATCAAATTATTATGAACTAATACATTTTAAGTTCAATATGTACCATGTCACTAATGGTATGTGGCCTGATGGTTAAAACTGAATCGAAACTATCTGACTTGTGAGAATCAAGTTCAACTGATTAAAGTTATATGGGTTTTAGTTCCATTATTTAGTTTCCTTTATTTACCTTTGCCCTGTCCTCACATCGAGTAATAAACAATGCAATGGCTGCTACACCAGTAAGACAAAGCCAAGGCTCATGAATGTTATTAGGACATCATTAGAGACTATGGCAGTCTACTGTAGGTTTCATTCTGTCGTATTTAGCGCAAGGTCTATTTTAGCACCTATAGGCTATCTGAGATTCGAATAGACCTACCTCTCCTGACATACCACGTGTGTGCATGTATGTCCCAGTTTGGGTTATTCAGTTCAGTCACTGTAGTATCCCGAATGGGAAACTTCATCTACAGTCAGGAGTGCCAGATAAAAAACACATACAAACAACGTAACGTTAGCTTACAAATATATAAAGATACGAAAATCTGCTCAACTAATTGGATACTCAAAGTTGCCTTTACCGTGTTGGAATCTTCATAACTGGGCAAGCGCATTCTCATGAACATGTTTGTAGATATGGTAGGAAAATGTATATAACAAATGAAATCTTATGAAAATAGGAGACCAGACTACAGAGCCCTGTAAGAATCAGCAGCAGTTGGTAGTTGAGTTACCCGAAAATATGTTATTGTTAGGCGGCTAGACAGCTCCGTGATATGTCGCTGTATCGGCGGGAGTTGGTAGTTCAGTTTACCCGATATAGGGTTACTTTAAACTGGGTTACAGGGCCCCGCAAGCTGCTGGTCATTTCGCCGGACATTACAGTTATGTTAAGGCAACAAAAACCCCCACCCATCCACCCAGACCTCCTCCCTAGCTGTAACAGCAGCCGTTACTTTGGTGCTCACAGAACGCCAGCCTAGCTAACTGTAAGGTTTTGGAGTGAGTGAAAAGCTCAATAAATGCAACATAAGTTATGAAAGCAGTAAAACGAACAATGCAATACACAAAATAGTATTACATCTAGCCTTGAATCTAGATAAATATGACTTACTTGTCGGATGCAGATGCTGCTGAAAGTAGGCTACCCGTGCCGTCTTCTTCTCTGGAATGTTACACATTTTTGCGCGCGTTTACGTGGGCACATTTACAAATTCGTGTGCACAGATTGCAAAACCGTGCGAACAGTTTATAAAACTGAGGGCACGGATTATGAATCCGTGTGAACAGATTATAAAACCGACGGAACGGATTTTTATTCTGTGCCCACGGTTTAGATTTTTTTTTCTCAGCTGACCCCAAGGGGGCTCCGTAGATTGCCGTGCCACCTCTTTTCATTCCATTTAGAATTAGCCTTTTCCCCTCACAAAAGTGCTAATTCTTTCTACCTCATCCACACTTCTTTTATATTATGGCAGATGATTGTGACAGGAGCCACATAACACTTTAGAAAACCCACAATTCAACGTTACCGGTCCCATTACTGTATATCTTCTAACGCGAGTGTGTAGTCCATTCACAATAATGACGATTTACATAGGAAAAGGTTTCTCAAAGACTGATATGGTTCACCACAAACAAGACATACATTCACAGATTTCAATGGGGAATTATTTAGCAATTTTGCTGCCATCTTCACTTAGGTAGCTACTGTTGCACTGAAGGCATTATTCTGAGCACCTGTATAAGCCCCTCAAAAGCAATTAATTTGACTGGATTAACATGTTTTGAGGCCTTAGCCCAAGCAAAGACTTTGATTGGGTTAATGTGTTTTGAGACATTACTGACAAAAATGTTTTTCCCACCCTTGTGCAACAAAAATCCCCTAGCGACATTCTAGGCCTGGTTTAAGAGGCTACATCTACTGTAACCCTGCTGAACTCTGTGACCCATCACTAACTATACCCACCTGCTCCGCTTAGTACCGCCTCTCAGAGACCTTGTTGCACTACTCCCTGGTACTTCTGAACTCGTGACACTGCCTTGCAAAGTCTGACAAGGAAGTTTTCAGTTGTTACATGTACCTTACATCTTCATTTTGCCTTGCCATTTACTTAATACATTTTCTGCCCTTCCCTATTTACCTTCATTGCACATTTAGAATTGCCATTTTTACTGTATTTGCCTTCATTACATATCGATATATTCCACTTGTAACATATGCTATACTTAATACTTGTATATTTCCTGCCCGCTTCTATTTGCACTTCTGGTTGAATACTAACTGCATTTCGTTGTACTGCACTCATACTGTTCAATGACAATAAAGTTGAATCTAATCTGAAAGTGATTTCTTCTATTTAACAACTGAGCTTAACTACAACAATCATGTTTTTATCTGTTTTTTATATGTGATAAATGTCTTTGCCCTAGCTAGTTTACTTTCTTTTATCCCAAAGAATGCAATGTTACCTGGCTACAAACCCAGCAACATTCTCTAGTAATCTTGCTGGTGGTAATCAGATTTCTCCATTTGGTGAGACGTGAACTAACACAGGGGCAATGATGCATCACAATGTAATGCTTGCTAGTTATTAACTAGCTACGACTTACCCATCAGACGCTTTGATATACACAACCGTTCAGCAGTTTGGGGTCACTTAGAAATGTCCTTGTTTTCCATGAAAACTTACATGAAATTAGTTTGAACAGGAAATATAGCAAAATGAATAGGAAATATAGTCATTGACGAGGTTGAAATAATTATTGGGTCCTTTGCTTTTGTCAAAGAATCCTCAACATGCAGCAATTACAGGCTTGCAGACCTGTGGCATTCTAGTTGTCAAATTGCTGAGGTAGAGATTTCACCCCATGCTTCTTGAAGCACCTCCCACAAGTTGGATTGGCTTAATGGGCACTTCTTACGTACCATACGGTCAAGCTGGTCACACAACAGCTCAATAGTGTTGAGGTCTGGTGAATTTGCTGGCCACTCCATTATAGACAGAATACCAGCTTACTGCTTCTTCTCAAAATAGTTCTTGCATAGTTTGAAGCTGTGCTTTGGGTCATTGTCTTGTTGTAGGAGGATATTTACTCCTATGAAGCGCCATCCAGAGGTTATGACATGGCGTTGCAAAATGGTGTGATGGCCTTCCTTCTTCAAGATCCCTTTTACCCTGTACAAATCTCCCACATTTCCACCATCAAAGCACCCCCAGACCATAACATTGCCTCCACCATGCTTGACAGATGGCGTCTCTTCCAGCATCTTTTCATTTGGACTGCATGTCACGAATGTTCTTCTTTGTGATCCAAACTTAGATTTGTCCGTCCACTACACTTTTTTCCAATCTTCCTCTGTCTGGTGTCTGTCTTCTTCTGCCCATCTAAATCTTTTCTTTAAATTGGCCAGTCTGAGACATGGATTTTTTTTATGCAACTCTGCCTAGAAGGCCAGCATCCTGGAGTCACCTCTTCACTGTTGATGTCGAGACTGGTGTTTTGCAGGTACTATTTAATGAAGCTGCCAGTTGAGGACCTGTGAGGCGTCTGTTTCTCCAACTAGACACTAATGTATTTGTCCACTTCCTCAGTTGTGCACCGGGGCCTCCCACTCCTCTTTCTATTCTGGTTAGAGCCAGTTTGCGCTGTTCTGTGAAGGGAGTAGTACACAGCGTTCTATGAGATCTTCAGTTTCTTGGCAATTTCTCACACGGAGCAGTCTTCATTTCTCAGAACAAGAATAGACTGATGACTTTCAGAAGAAAGTTCTTTGGTTCTGGCCATTTTGACCCTGTAATCAAACCCAAAATTGCTGATGCTGCAGTTGCTCAACTAGTTCAAAGGCCAGTTTTATTGCTTCATTAATCAACACATCAGTTTTCAGCTGTGCTAACATGATTGCAATAGGGTTTTTTAATGATCAATTAGCCTTTAAAATGATGAAATTGGATTAGCAAACACAACGTGCCATTGGAACACAAGAGTGGTGGTTGTGGATAATGGGCCTCTTTATGTCTATGTACAGTTGTGCTCAAAAGTTTGCATACCCTTGGAGAATTGGTAATATATGTACCATTTTTAAAGAAAACATGAGTGAGCAGGCCAAACACATTTCTTTTATTTCTTATGGGATTCATATTCAACTGTAGGTTGTAAAAGAATGGCACAATCATAAAACAAAACATGGCAACAAAGAAAAAAATGAAATTACCCCTGTTCAAAAGTCTGCATACCCTTAGTTCTTAACACTGTGTATTGCCCCTTTAGCATCAATGACAGCGTGCAGTCTTTCGTAATAGTTGTCTAGGAGGCCCCAAATTCTTGCTGGCGGTATAGCTACCCATTCGTCTTGGCAAAATGCCTCCAAGTCATGCAAAGTCTTTGGTCGTCTTGCATGAACCGCACGTTTGAGATCACCCCAGAGTGGCTCAATGATATTAAGGTCAGGGGACTGTGATGGTCACTCTAGAACCTTCACCTTTTTCTACTGTAACCACTGGAGGGTCAACTTGGCCTTGTGCTTAGGGTCATTGTCGTGCTGGAAACTCCAAGAGCGTCCCATGCGCAGCTTTCATGCAGAATAATGCAAATCGTCTGCCAGTATTTTCTGATAACATGCTGCATTTATCTTGCCATCAATTTTCACAAGATTCCCCATGTCTTTAGAGCTCACACACCCCGAAAACATCAGTGAGCCACCACCATGCTTCAATGTGGGGATGGTATTCTTTTCACTATAGGCCTTGTTGACCCCTCTCCACACATAGCGCTTATGGTTGTGACCATAAAGCTCTATTTTGGTCTTGTCACTCCAAATAACAGTGTGCCAGAAGCAGTGAGGCATGTCAAGGTGTTGTCGGGCATATTGTAACCTGTTTTTTTGTGGCATTAGCACAGTAAAGGCTTCTTTCTGGCAACTCGACCATGCAACACATTTTTGTTCAAGTATTGTCGTATTATGCTCCTTGAAACAACGACACCGTCTTTTTCCAGAGCAGCCTGTATTTCTCCTGAGGTTACCTGTGGGTTTTTCTTTGTATCCCGAACAATTCTTCTGGCAGTTTTGGCTGAAATCTTCTTTGGTCTACCTGACCTTGTCCTTGGTATCAAGAGAACCCCGAATTTTCTACTTCTTAATAAGCGATTGAACAGTACTGACTGGCATTTGCAAGGCTTTGGATATCTTTTCATATCCTTTTCCATCTTTATAAAGTTCCATTACCTTATTACGCAGGTCTTTTGACAGTTCTTTTCTGCTCCCCCATGGCTCAGTATCTGGCCTGCTCAGTGCATCCACATGAGAGCTAACAAACCCATTGACTATTAGTAGTTAATAAAGGATGGCTTCTGTCACTTTTGGATGATTGATTGACAGAAGGCAGGACTTCCAGTTTGTGGGTGGGACTTCCGGTTTGGTAGGTGGGACTTCCTGTGTGACGTATGCAGAGGGTGGGACTTCCGCTGTGACAAATGTTCCCGGGGTGGTAATTCCAGTCTGATGTATGTTCCAGGGTGGAACTTCCAGCGTGATGTGTTTTCCGGGGTGGTACTTCCTATATGACGTATGCATGTCCAGGGGATGAAATATGGTATGGAGGTGTGCGGTTTGTAATTTATGGTGGCTTTGATGTTTAACAATAGGGTGCCAGGGTTCGGGAATGTTAAATTCCCAAGGCATAAGACGTTACGATGTGTAGTGTGATGTTTGCTCTTCAACAAAAGGGCGCCAGGGTTCTGGAATGTTTAATCCCACAGGCAATCGATGTTAACATAAGTTTATACAACAGATGGTCTATTACCAGTGGGTGGTGCCTTTCATGTTTTACGATGACATAGGTGGCTGGTGTGGTCGGTGTATTTAAACCACACAGACTCCAGGTGTTGGTCATTCAGACTAGCCTGAGTAAACCTATGTGTACATTACAAAACATGGCGGTTTCTACATCGATCAACATTGGGTTTGAAACACCAGTGAAGGTTAACAGCTGCACAGCAAGTCGGCAAGAGAATACATTTGGGTGGCGATGACAAGAAGAAGATGCCACCCCTGAAGAAACCGAAGCAGTGTTTAACCTGAATTCATCAACTACACCGGGATAGGAAGACTGACAAACTGGTGGATACATATTCAACCCCGAGATACCAGAAGTCGCATTTTATGAATTGTCCGAATGCGAGGTGTTTAAACAGGGTTTGATTGATCAAATGACCGTTAGTGCTAGTTTATGGAGCACCTTTGGAAAATTGTTTTATTTGGGGCCAAAGCAGGGCACACATAATACGGTAGATGTGTTGTTTAAAGTCATCGAAGGAATGAAGCAGTATGACTCTGTTAGATTGGAGCTATTCAAATTGGAGCTATTAAATTTCGACATCTTAGAGTGTGACTGCGACTGCGCACTGTTCGAATGACATACAACCCTGAAGCCCCACCTTAAGCTAACACATTCCTCAAAACAGCATAAAAACAGACAGACCGCCTGTGGCTATCAAGCAGCTGGCAGACTTTACAAAACATGTCTCAAGAATACAACCAACCGAAGTTTGAAGAACCCAAGGCTGAGGACTGGCTGTGGGACGCCTTGGATGACAACGCTGAACCCTGCTATGGTACCCCGGACCCTGACAGCTCGACTCCACCGTTATACCCACCAAGAAACTACCATTGGCTTGACTGGTTTGGCGCTCAGCTAGGACCTCTAAATCTATCATACCTTTCAAATGCTGACAAGAGTTATCACAAAATGGACAAATGCCTTGCACCACAAGTTTTAAAGATCATCAAAGCAACATTGGCTATGATCCTGGAAAACGTTGTTGCAACCATTCTCCACAAAGCATGCATCGGATGTGTAGTGGACCACATGAGCCAGAGAAGACATTCTTGTCTCGACCCACCTGATTATTTTTTTGAGACCCATTATGATGACATCGTGGAGACAGTTTTAACACCACGACAAACGTGCTGGTCAAGGCTTTGAAACTTGCTGGTCATCTGGTTTTCAAGCACCGCTGACTGATGTTCACGTGGCAGCTAAGAACTTTCTGCACGAGCTCAAGTCAGAGCCATACATCACACAGTGGACAAATTTAATGAGGAAGCTGTATGCAACGCAGTAGAGTCTTGGTGCGATAAAACCAAAGAGCCAGTTTCAACAGAAATCTGAATGTGTGTCTCTTTTAAAATTTTTGGAAATGTGTAATTCCAAAAACTTTAATAAAATAATGTTAAACACGTATTACTACTCATTATTGATCCAATGCTCTAGGGTGTCTGAACAGATTATGAAAAGTATTTACTACGACCCGTCAAACCCTGGCGCTTATGTGGGTAGAGAGGGTTTGAAAAGAGCGTACTTGGAGAAAACCGGAGATCCGCAAAAATAGTGTGGCAAATGATTGGCTATTGGGCCAGGATACATACACGGTACACAGGCCTGTAGCTATTAATTTTCAAAGAAATAGAGTTATGGTTCATGATATAAATTCACAATTTCAACTGGATGTGGTCGACATGAGTGCTTATCGTGCAGAAAACGATGACATTGCATTTATGTTAACATGTACAGATGTGTTAAGTAAATACGCATGGGTTTGTGTGCTGCGAAATAAAAGCGCTATCGAGGTAAAGCGTGCATTTGAAGACATATTAAAAGAAGGACGAAGCCCCAAAAAAGTCCAAACGGACAAGGGGAAGGAGTTTTTTAATTCACATTTTGAATTGTTAATGAAGAAGTACAACATAAAACATTTTGCTACAGGAAATGATGTCAAAGCAAGCATCGGTGAGAGATTTAATAAAACAATTAAATCAGAATGTGGAGGCTGCTAACACACATTGTTATGTTGATGTGATTCAAGATTTGTTTTATGGTTACAACCATAGCTACCATCGGTCTATTAAGATAAAGCCTGTTGACATTTATGAAGAAAATGCTGGACAAGTTCTCAAGAACCTGTATGGTACAACAATGATGAGAAATGGAAATCAAAGTTACAAGTGCCGAGTTGTAGATACTGTGAGACTCTCAAAGTTGAGAAGGGCGTTTACCAAGGGTTATGAAAAAGGTTACACAGATGAATATTTTAAAATAACGGAATGCATTCCTAGGTTGCCTCCTGTGTATAGAATAAAAGATTACGATGGTGATGTGATTGTCGGGACATTTTATGAACAGGAATTATTGAAAATAATCATGGCTAAGGATAAAACTTTTCAATTGGAAGCAGTTCTGGATGAGAAAGTACAGAAAGGAAAGAACATGAGTCTTGTGAAATGGCTTGGTTGGCCTGAGAAATTCAACAGTTGGATAGCTTCGGAGCAAGTCCTTGACCTACAAACTGGGTAAAAATACTAGGATTTGCTGGACCGAGTCATTTAAAGCGTCTGCAATCAGCATGGGTACACGGCGGTTTCTACATAACGCTGCCCAGTAACTCGTCGAGACATGTCTATACATACAATTCGAGTTTGAGCTATACCACAAAATTTGCCAAAGGTTTTGATTTGAAAGTTGATTGGGAAGTGTCTTTGATAGAATTCCAAAACCCGCATACGTGGAAGACTTTTACATGGGGTGAAAACGCATTTGACCTATAAGACTCAAAACACGACAAAACATGGAAATATGAACTCACCACCGGTTATGTTATTACAATGACATGGGAAAACTAGTGTTGGATATCAACCTTTATATAAAACCACATGGCGTATGGGTGGGTTATGATGAATTTAAAAATACCATGTTTCTAAATGCGAGCCCCATTTTAGCTAAAAAGTTAGTGCACAGTTGGAACAGATATTAAAGATATATAAAACCAGGCGAATGGTGGTACGCCCCATTCCCTGCAGACATACTGGCAAGGTTTAACACCCTATACATCTACACAGATATAATTTATTATCAAAGAGTTGGGGACAGCCATGTCCCGCTGATGAGAACTGTACATATTACAGGGGAAAAAAACTAAGTTGTCACAGTGACGTACGACAAGCCACACTACGTACCTCTTAGCAAGAGCCAGTTTGATGAGATCTGTATTGAAGAAACATCTGATCAGAATCAGTTGGTTTCATTCGTAGTGGGAAAGGTGATTGCAAAATTACACTTCAGACCCGTCAAAAAATCTTTCAGACAATAAGATGCAGCCTCAGAAACTCTACGATGATCCTCAAAGGTATGTTGAATACTATACAGCGCAAGCCGGTAACAATTTACCGGGTTATCATGGTAGCACAGCAATGTACGGGGCGGGGCTAGTGGGCCTAATCCGCGGGCTTTTCAGGATGGCTATACCTTTGTTGAAGCGTGGTTTCTCAATCGCAAAACCACATTTGAAAAATGCAGCGGGGAATATAGTAGGCGAGGTCGTCAGCAAAGTCATGGCGCACCAAACAAAACAGCAGGACAGATCTGGACTGATGGTTATGACTCGAGGTGTTAGAAAGAGACCACCCGGTAGGAGGAACCTACCAAGGAGTAAAAAACGCAAGATTGAGACAAAAACAAGAGCCACTGTTAAAAGAAAACATACCACTCAGAGGACATTCAAAGGCAACAACGCAAGACTGATTAAAAACATTTTTTAAAGATGGCACTCAATGTCTGTATGTCTGGTGAATGTATGAAAACCGAGTTGGATTTATTCACAGTCCCCTTCACACAGACATCTATTGAGAAAAATATATACGTTGAAATACCAACCCTATCGACAATATCAGACGCAACCCCTCTGGAGTTCTTTATTGCTGGAAATGGTGAAGATTACATTGATCTGAACAATACTTTGTTGTACCTACATGTAAAAGTCACTAAACCGGATGGGACTAATATTGATGCTGGTGCCAGTGTTGGTGTTATCAACTACCCGATTACCACCCTATTTTCACTAGTGGAGGTCTCCTTGGGTGATCGTTTAATTAGTCAGAGTAGCAACACATACCCCTACAGAGCTCTTATAGAGAGCTTTCTGAATTATGGAAGTGATACTTTTTAAGTTTTTCAAGGACACCGCAGGCCACATGGATGTTACGAATCCTGCAAGAGATAACAAAGGCCTTCTGAAAAGGGCTGCCCATTCAGCGAGTAGTACAACATTTGAAATGATCGGCCCAGTTCATAGCGATATCTTCTTTCAAGAGAAACTCATGTTAAACAGCGTGGACATTCGGGATGGGCACGGATAGTCGAATATTCGAATATCCAAAATGTATTTAGTATTCGAATACGTATGTGTGTATTCAATTAACCACCATTATATGTAATTTTTGGTTGAAATAAATAGACTTGAATGTTATTTTTCTAAATACTTTT
Source organism: Esox masquinongy (assembly GCA_016801175.1). NCBI lineage: Eukaryota > Metazoa > Chordata > Actinopteri > Esociformes > Esocidae > Esox > Esox masquinongy. Next base: position 36,756 of record JACXGI010006602.1, read on the forward strand.
AAAATTCCAATCTAAAATGTTTAGCTATGACGATATACCATGACATTTAAAAAAATGTTTTAAGTCGTTTTTATAACATGCGCTCCTTCACACGTGTTTGTTGTTTACGTTCCTCAATCAAAGCGGTAGTAGTGTGGTCGGGACCAGTCAGTCAGAATGACGCAATATATACTTCTTAGCCTACTGTTAGCAAGTGGATGCAAGTCAACTAATTCAAGGAAAATTGAATATATTCACTGAATTAATGTTACCTCCGCAAAAGATATTTGGTCACAAAACGCTACATAAAATTCAGCTGTGGAATCGAAAGGCGGTTGAGAGTGCAGAAAACGGTGAGTTAAGCAAATAGCATATAGCCGGCTAGCTTAGCTAAATAGCTTCTCTAGACACTTCCATCCAATAATCTCAATGTTGTGTGTTGATTAATATTGTCTGCTAGTTCTGTAGTTTTGCATGCCAACCACATGGCTTCCTCCATACACGCAGTCACTTTTTTGTCACACGAACGGTCATTGAGCCAATGTTACATGAAAACAACAACCTGTCCTTTGCGCGTTATGTAGTAGCGCACATGTGGTATCCCTAGTTTTTAAAAACATGTATTTCAGTTAACCAAATACTATTCGAATAACAACACATACTATTCGGATAGTAAAGTATGGTCCAATGCACATCCCTAGTGGACATAAAGGTTAGGATGGTACACTGTAAAGATGAGTTCTGTCTTATGGGGGTAGGGGATGTGCGTTTTCGTCTGCACATAGTTTCAGCATCACTCTTTGTCAAGAAAGTGACTGTATCACCAGCCGTAAAACTTGGACATGCTCAAGCGCTACTTTCAACCAATGCAAAGTACCCGATTGAAAGGGTGTGTATGAAGACTTTTAATTTACCTGTGGGGAGTCCTGTTTGTAACCAGGAAAACCTATTTTTAGGACCCCTACGAAAATGCATTGTCGTTGGATTGGTGGACAATGACAGTTTTACAGGAAGTTATACAAAAAAATCAATTTAATTTATTTATGGATATGTATGTGGATGGTCAACAATTTCCTAGCAAACCATTCCAACCAGATTAGACATCGGGATCAGCAGTGCGTGAATTTTACCAATTGGCCCTAGCTTCAGGAAAAAACCTAAAGGACCAAGCCATGGCTATTGACCGGTCTGACTTCTTACAGGGCTATGCTCTTTATGCATTCAACTGTGCAATGGATGAGGAATGTGGTCAACACCTATCCCTGATTAAGTCTGGGAATGTCCGACTTGAGATGAGGTTCAGTCAAGTGTAGTGATTTCTGGACTGCTACAGGACCACACAACACCACTGCCCTTTTGGTTTCTTTATTTGTGATGGAGCAATTTGTAATTTGCAATCATATGAATAGGAACAAGCAGAAGTTCTTCAATGCACCAATGTTAAGTTATTTCTTTCTCTCAATCCAGACTTGACTGAGCATTTAAGAAATGTACAAAGGGTATACAGAAATATATCAATTAGAAAGTCACAATAAAATTTCAGTACCTGCAATCATATGAATAGGAACAAGTAGAAGTTCTTCAATGCTCCAATATTAAGTTTTTCTATAAAAGATGCATACAGAAATGTCAACTACTTGTCTTTCAAATAAAATGAATTGCAGGACAATAAGTGACCAAATAATAGCTCTACATGACAGGTGGATACAGGATATAAACTACACTACCCATAATACCGGACTGTATGCCAAAGGTATTTGCTCGATTGCGGCAACTTTGATCTCACGCACGCATTCATGAAATTTAGCCTATATAACTGTGACTAAACACATGGGCCATCCTACCTCACATTATGTTGATAACATTGCTAAAATACTTGCATGAATTCGAAATTGCAGCATGGGTGTGATGTTTCTCTCCAATATACCCAATAAAAGTACTATTTACAAAGCTAGCAAACATCGTGGGTTGGCGTGAGAATGCTAACACAATCATATCAATGCATTTTCTAACAAAGAAACCATTCACAGAAAACCATTTAAATGCACATTTCAATATAGTTGTACACATTACTAATAATGCTTATTGGCAGAATTTTTCTAACTAAACTATATATGTTAATTTGAAACTTATAACCAGTGCAATCTACTAACATACCTCTTTCTCTCAATCCAGACGTGACTGAAAGAAATCCGCACAACACGTCATGGGACACCACGTGACGCTCATGTTCATATGAACGAACTTTGAATAACATAAATTAATACAAACAAGTGTATATGGAGTTCTTAAATTTGATGAAATAATAAAATCAATATACAAAAATATAAACCAAAACATTACACAAGCACTACCCCACACGATTAATTTGGTTGTTATTTAATTTTTGACTCCATTATCGAAGTGTCCAAATGGAGGCAAGTCATGTTTGACTACTAATAGGAAATATTACCCAAACAGATGAGAAATGAATACTGCAGAGTTGACTGGCGTGGTGAACCAATTTTTATCTAGGACTCATTTCTATGGTGTGCAGGCATGCAACCAACTACCCGGTGGACCTGTCTGAGATGTAGCATCAATGATGATTGTTAATACACACCCAACCTAATCACCCTGGAGAACTTTGGCTGGCTATTTACATCACAGACGACAGCATCGGCAAGGTTTTATGACAGTTTTGGAAACTCCCCAGATTTTATGTATTTTCCAGAGTCAATCAAGGCTTTTCTGCAAACCTGTGGGAGTGTGGAATACAACTCAAAACAAGTCCAGGATGTGATTTTGACCACTTGTGGACAACATTGTGTGTTCTTTCTCTATCAAATGTCAAGAGGTCTGAGTTACAAAGATGTTATGGCATTTTATACAGATGATCTAAGAAAAAATGATATGTTAGTCTCCAAGTTCGTATCTAGGATTTATCAGAGTAAGTAAGCAAGATAGACAAAGGTTTAATTGTATACAGCATGCTCAATCTTGTGAATCATTTCATTTGTGTCATGGTTGTTAAAGAAAGACAGTTAAAAGTAGATCTTATGCCTGTTTTATTATTCAAAAATAAAGGCAATTGTAAAACAACATCGATGTTTACATGATATTATTCATACAACAATAGTCAAGGCAAAAACATACACTTTGACAATGAATCACAAATGGTTATAAAATAAAAACACATTAAAATGGAAGCCATTTTGTGGGGTCTGTGGTAGGGGATACAAAGAAAGCCTTGGTTGGTTGATAACCAGTTGCGGGGGGAGTGGTACAGGAAGTAGGAGCTGGGGATGTGGCTAAATATTGCAGTGTGACGATTTGTTTATACAAATTGATTTTATGCCTTACAAGCTCATTTGGAATAGTTGTAAAAGGCATGTTGAGACATGCCATGGCCTCTAAGAACTCCCCCCACCCCAAAGGCCTTCTAGGGTCAGCAATTTGGTTGGTTGCTGACACACTTTTAACCAGATCCAACAGGTGCGAACCCTTGATTATCTCTGCTTTGAAAATGAATTCACTGTTTGAAGTCCATGAAGTCAAAACTTTAGGCATGAGTATTCTATTTAGAATATATTCAACATTCCCCTTACACCTCGCAGACACAGTGTCCAAAATTTCATCAATAACATTTCGATCAGCAGTTTGATTAGTCTCAGTCATGTTTACTACATCAGCCCCAGTCTCAGACCCGGGTTGACTTAAAGTCAGTGTGTTTGTGTCAAGCTCACCCTGTCTAACAACAGTCAAGAATCTTTGTAAAATGGCAGAGTATCTTTTAGCTTTTTCATGTAAATCCATATCAGTCTTCTTCAGTATATTACATATCCATGAGTCTAAATCATTTTCAACAGATTGTCTTACATCGGTGCTAGTCATTTTGGATTCTCGCAGTTTTTTTAACTGATGTTGCGGCACCAGAAACATTTTCTGAGCATGATCCATGTTGTTGAACCGTGTCTCGATGCAATTAGACTAGTTAGAAACGGAACTGCTACGCTTAGTAACGGTAGTAGAAAATCTCCAGATTGGTTGATGGTTTTTATTTTCTTTGCGACTGAAGTGTAATTTCTTGTGAGGTCCGGGATGTGCCCTGTTTCCCTTCGTTGAATTGAATGTAGCCTGCTTGAGAAATCCGGGAAGTGACCTGTTTCCTTTGTTGCCTTGAATGTTGGCTACCCAATCCCCATTATTGTTTGCACCTGTGTCTCGTTCTACCCCTATATAAGTGCTGTGTTTGCTGCCAGTCTTTGTGAGGTATTGTTTGTGTATGCAACTCTACTGAGCCTTCTTCTCCCGAGCATGCCATTATCCCTGCCTACTTCTTATCAGCCCGTCTCTGTATCCTGACCATTGCCTGCCTGTTGACTGCCTCTTTTGGATTACCCTTTGTACCTCTGCCTCCTGCCTACTTGCTTTGACTGTTACCGACCAATCGCCTGCCCATTGACTACGCCACTGCCTGTTCCTTCGGCACTCCTGTGTTTTCTCCCTAATAAAGGAGTCCCTGCGCTCTGCGCTTGGA
>JACXGI010006603.1:0-41277 GCA_016801175.1 Esox masquinongy
ATGCTATGCTGTATCTAAGTGTAGGGAGGTTGGGGAGAGGCACCGGTCCATGAAGTTAACTAGAGTTCCTCGCTGGTTTAACTGGGTTATACCCCTCTTCCTTTACCCTATTACCGTCTCTTCTTTTTCCCCTTTTACCCTCTCATTCTTTCCCCCTCTTGTTCTGTATCTTGTCATATCTCTGACCATGTCTCCAAATACCTATTTTTTTCTCCATGTTTCTCTCTCTCCCAGTGTTAATGTATTTATCCCTCTCCACCTTCTTGGTCCTTACGGCTGGCAATGGTACTATGTGGGTGTTTCTGAAGTATTAAGCTATTTTCACAACCAGAATGACAGTTTCAGTAGCTGGTGTAGGAGTGAAATGGCTGTGAATAAATGAGTTCTAGATATGTATGCAAATAAAACATCTACCATTATCTAATTTGTGGTTGTTTAAATTTTTAAAATTTACAGAATAAAAAAAAGATATTTAACAGGAATGGAACAGTAAAATGTCATCGATTACCATATGTTCTAAATGCACCCATGGGTCCATACTGTTCTAGGTAGAGTGCCCGGAAGATGCAGAAGTTACAAAGACCTCTGTACATTTTGAACTGTTTGCTACACTGATCAGAAAGGGAGAGCCTGGGGAACACAGTGGCAGTCATAATTCTCCGCTCAGACACAGAGTCATAGATATATAAAAATACGTCAGGAGTTGTCAGTGGTGGTTGTCAACAATTGCTGGTTGGTTGGAGCTACAAACTCAAGGGTAACTCTTTTAGAATCAGGAAAGTCTCTGGAACACCTTGATATGTCAGGTTTTGCTGTAGGACACACACAAGCAACGTTATCAATGCAAGGTTAAGCTAAGGAGTAGCTTGTGAAAATGGAAAATCTTGAACATTTCAAGTTGGAGTTAAAAAAGAATGATAAATATATGTCCAGTAGAGTCTCTGCAACAAGAACATGGTTTGTTTTTGCTCTAGGATTCCCACAAGCTGATCTACAATATTAAAGGTAAGCATGACACAAATCTTTTTTCTATTTTATATAACATAAAAAGGAATAGTTATTTCCTTTAATATTCTGGGTCCAAAATAAGCAATGCATAAAATACATAAAAACACTTTTTGTTTTATTAATCTTTTGAAAAACATCAAACATTTTGTAGAATCCACTTTTACGCACAATAACACATAAGTCACTTTCATTATAATTTCAAATCATTATCCATTATTTTGGGGGAAATCTGCATAGGTCCTACAACTCCATGTCAAATTGAAAAATGATCTATGGAAAATTCCTCTTAAAACGATTGTATAGGTGAACTATACGCAAACCTGAATTGAAATAAATGAATTCCATAGAGCTCAGTGTCCAAACGTAATTTTATGAATTCAATATGGAAATATATAGAGAGCATTCACAGTGATATAGGGGTGAAGACTACTATAAATTGTATAATGACTATGCATGGATACACCACATAAATGTCAATAACCAAGATCCTATTGTTCTTTTCTCTCTACTGCTTCTCTCTCAGTTTCCTCTATTACTTTCCCTCTACTCATCCCTCTCTCTCTAGGTCCATTCATCAGTGCAGGCTGCAGTCATGATGTCGGCCTGCTAAGTAAATAAAGACTGCCTCATCAACACGCCGGCCTCATTCCATCTACACCATAAATCACACACTAGGAAAGGGAGAGAAGGATACACAGAGAGAGAGAGAGAGGTACAGAGAGAGAGAGATATAAAGTGAGAGAGATATAAAGTGAGAGAGATACAGAGTGAGAGGGATACAGAGAGAGAGATGGATACAGAGAGAGAGGGAGAGAGATACAGAGAGAGAGGGATACACAGAGAGAGAGAGGGATACAGAGAGAGAGGGATACAGAGAGAGAGAGATACAGAGAGAAAAGGGATATACTCAGAAAGTCAAACACAATCTGAAAGTGGACAGGCACACACCCACCAGTATATCCAGGTTCAGCAAAGTCGAATGCACGCATACACGCACACACGCACGCACTCCCACTGACAGAGACAGATCTCAGACGGAACAGGCCCTCTCAGCTCATCTATCGTCTCTCTCAAGCCCCTTTCAAATACATCTATCCCTCTGTATTGCCCTACCCCAAACATACGTGCTCCATCTCCCCCTCTGCTCTCCAGACCCATTCCGTTACCTATATCCACATATACATAGACCATCTATCAACATCACTGGTCCCTCCAATACATATATTTCTCTTATATCTCCCCAGACATCCCTTCAAATATAGTGATCACCTATCTCCTCTCCGGCCCCAGCCCATACACCCATCCCTCCACTCCATCTGCTCCTCGGTATTTCATCTCCACAGCTCCATCCTTTCCACGTGTTTTAGGGAGGGTTCTCTACTCACTGGACCTCACACGGGGAGCCATCCATCAAGGCTGACTTCAGTACAGAATGGGGCAAGGAATCATTCAGGTCTACAGCCCTCAATGCCGCTTTCCCCTGTTCTTTCTGTTCTCTCTTTTCCTTATTTTTTTATCATGTTCTCTCTCTGCCTACTTGCTATGTGGTTTTTCTCACCTTCCTAACATTTGTCTGCCAATGTCATGATTAGTAGTTACTACCTCGTCTCATCGTAGCAACTCTCAGTGAAATTGAGTCCTCCCAGAAACACCAAGCGGTTCTTTTTTTCTGCACTGCTGATTCAACCCAGAAAGTAGCTGGTGCCAGTGCAATTAGAGGAGAACAACCTGAGAGGATTTGAGGATCCTCGACCCGTCTGAGGGAGTCACTAGAGCATGAGCCAGGTTGTCCTCACCCCCTTTAACCTGGGGCATTTCAAGGCCAATATGCCACGCCCACTGGAACCTCCTGGTCAAGACCGACTATGAAACACCCTGGTGATGAACCTGTTGTGTTGTCTCACTCCTGTGCACATTGATCCATATGGGATTAGAGGACCTAGCAGGGCGAGGGCTCACATATGGCCTGGATACCTACTGTGTCCGCAGTAGCTTTGAGATAGATTACCAGACTGCTATATTGTGGTTGAGCTGAGGTGAGGCTCCACTACCTAGTCTATCCTATTGATCTCCACTTTGAAATGAGACATCAATTATAAAGGAGGAAGAGAGGAGGAAGGAGAGCCCATTGATGAAACATTCATTTGAAGGAGTGCAGAGAAAGGAAGAGGGAAGTAAGGCGTAATATTGAATGGGAATGAGTTGGAGATAGTGGTAAGATATGTAGGCTAGAGAGAGAGAAGTGCAATTATAAAATAACTAATTGAACAGATGTTTGTTCAGTCAGTTGGATTCCATTTCAATCTTTTTTTTTGCATGATCAACACATCCTTTCCCTAAAGATAAATACTAAAAATGAGCAGCGAAGCACGGCTTTGTCATTTCATGAGGAGTTGTAGTTTCTTTAGGCAAACACTAAGTCATCCCAAAAATCATGGTATTTAACTACAATGACAATAAGCCATTGCACACAGGCGGAGTTAACCATGAATCATTTAACAAACTCTCTTATCCCGAGCCACTTTGAGTATAGACTTTTTTGTACATATTTTCACACTGGCCCCTATGAAAATCATGGGAATCAAATCTGCAATGCTGGCGTTGCATGCACAATGATCTACAATCTGAGCTACAAGGACACAGTCAGAAAGTAGCTTTACCAGATCAACTGACAGTTGAACTCAAAAGTATGTCTTATCTATTATAGAAAGAAAATACTATCTAACGTGATTTCATCAGACCGCTCTGCTGTACCGTAGAATTAGGTAGCCAACAGCCAATAGTCACTAGCTAGCTACCTAATACTAACATAAGCTTAGCTAGCTAAAAAGATGAGGGAAGCAAGTTCGAGAACTTGACATGGTTGTCACGCTAAAAACTGTAGCTGGTGAAAGTCAGATGACCACTGACGTTAATTAAATAATGAAGTATTAAAAAATACAGTAAATATAACTTACACTATGAATTTATTTTTTGCATTATTGCATAAAACAATAATCCAAACCATCAATGAAAATCATATATATTTTTGAACTGAAACCAAACCAACCTTATTAACAAGAACTAATGGCTCTCGCCCTTGAGAAGAAAGGACAGAGGCTAAGAGAGAAAGGGTGGTCTTATTTATTTAAGGGTTGAGAACATTAAAGTACTTATCCAGGTTCCGCTATTCCACGTGAACTCCTGGGTCCATGGATGAACTGAATATGAACCACAGTGTTATTTTGTGGAGTTTATCCCCTCCAGTCCAGCACACAACTGCTATGTACTTCTCAAACAGCCACTGGTATACAGTGTGCCTTGGTTTGAAAGCAGATAGAAAAACTGTGATTATCTACAATTTCCACAAACCTTTCCACCATCACTGTTATTTGACTTTCTAAATATAGCGATTGTTAATGTACAAACTGAAAAATAACTTCCTGAATGTAACAATTCCAATCTTCCACCACTCACAGGTTCTCTGCCTCCATTCCTCCCTTTATTCACTGTCATTTCCTACTTACCTTAACTACTCTTAAATAAGCATTTCACTTTCCACAAACTTTCCCTCCCTCTGTCCTTCCCTTGCTGTCATCCCCTTTCACCCCTTTTGTTTCCTTTTTCCAGGGTGCATTAACTCTTTCTCTAACTAGTTGGTACAGTAAACTCTGTTATTTTTACCACCCACCATTTCTACATAACTTTCCTACATTCGCTCTCACATTCCTTTTCTCCCTCTCTTGCCTTCAGTCAGGGCTTCAGTTGGCTCTTAACTCAATGGGGTGTGTGCTAAGGCCATTGTTGAGAGACGAACCACGGCATAGACATCACGCTCCAATAAGCACAGCCAACACTAAAAGGTTAAAGCCACAAGAAAGCCTTGCGTGTGAATTTTTGTGCGTGTGTGTGTGAGTGTCTGTGTGTATGTGTGCATTTGTGTGTGTGTTACAGTATGGTATCTTTAGTAAATGGTCTCCACCAGGTAGTACATATGATTAAATCATTTGTCCTTTCAGACTAGACATTAACAGCTCTCTTGTGCATACACTAAAAATTGAAACAAACACACCTTCACAATAAGAAACAGCGGTGAAGCCAATCATCCAAATTCTTTAGATAACCTAAAATGAGGGGACTGTGTAAAAAACCTGCTGTAATTTCTTAATGGTTCGTACCACATGGAGGAAAATACCCTTCATATTAACGTTGAGATTTCACACTTCTATCCCATGTCATTGTAGCATCTCATATCGAAAGTGCTGGAATACTTTCACAAATGTGTAAATGACTTGTTCTAACAAGTAGGTTTCTAAAAGCAGACTTTTGTCCTGAACCTGTGACCAAACACGGTATTCAACAAACCCTATGCAATTTAATACATGAACACGTTACATTGACGGATTGGGTAGAAGATGGACACAGTAAAACAGATGGAAGTCTCTACTACCGGCAAGCAAGCAAGTTTATGTATTTAGCACAATTCATACATAGAAGCAATTCAATGTGCTTTATAAAGAAAAAATAAATAAAATTACTAACTGTCTCATGGGAGAGAAAATCGACCTCTGCAGGTTGTAACATGTACATTACAGATCCACTACAAACCCAGGTTTGTTCATACTGTAGGTCAGCAGTTAGGACAATAGTGACATCATTAGTGGACACTGGGTAAAGGAAACAGAAATGGACAAAACAAACAGTGAGAGAATTTTATTAAGAGAGTACATATTCCAATCAAATCAAGAGCAAAATACAAGAATACAAAAAAGAATATATGAAAAAGGATACTTGAAACATGAATTAACCGAATGGGAGAACTGCTCAGGAAACATTCAGAGCGATACACAGGAAAACATCTCCACAGGCACTAAAAAGAGAAAACATAGGGCACAGGTAACAATGAAGAGGAACTTAACCCTGGGGGATCCTTTAGGTGGTTTGTATCATGTTTGAGAGATTTTTTAGGTCAGTAAGATTTCTTTCACACACAATAGGGCAGAAGGGGCGCGGGAATAGGATTTGCCTGCTTAACAACACACTCTAGTATGTAACAACAGGTATTGAAGGGAGCACAAGATAAAAACATAGGGCACAGGTAACAATGAAGAGGCACTTAACCCTGGGGGATCCTTTAGGTGGTTTGTATCATGTTTGAGAGATTATTTAGGTCAGGAAGATTTCTTTCACACACAATAGGGCAGAAGGGGCGCGGGAATAGGATTAGCGTGCTTACAACACACTCTAGTATGTAACAACAGGTATTGAAGGGAGCACAAGATAAAAAATGTAGCCACGTTTTGATTCATTTCACCATGCGAAATCTGGCTTGTATTGGTCTGTTGTTTGGTGTGTAGTTGTGGCTGTCCTTGTTTGACAGAGCCATTTGCTGTCTTTAAGCAATGTTTCTATCAGCAGATATTTTGAAAAATCAACAAGGAGTCAACATTTTTCCTTTCTAAACGACCACCACTTGGGTGGGTCAGTGCTTATTGCTTTGGCCAAGGCCCACTCACGGTTGCCTATATGTAACGCCCTGAGGAAATGGTGAAAACGTATGAGTTTGTTCGTCTGAAGGAAATTGTCGTTGAAACAAGTTACTTCTACTGGTGAATGTTAATGTTATTGTATTTTGGCATGGTATGAGGCGGATTAACGGGTCTGTAATATCCAGAATGTGCTTTTTAATCCTGACATCTGTTATATTTACATAGGGGTGCATTGGGTGAGCACTTTTTTGTTTTTGCTTGTATTTAGTACAGCCAGACACACAACGCCACATGGGTGTGATCAACGGCTTTTTGTCATGTTTTGTGTGGGTGTGTGTTTTTCTGTCTTTCATGTACATGTGTATGTATCTATGTAATTATGTACAATGTGTGCATTTGTGTGCAATATAATCTCACAGTCTTATGTCAGTGTTTGACATTTGTCCAGGAATCAATACATATCTTCTTACAAGACCTGTTAGTGAAGTGAAAGAGACAATCATCTATACAATAAACGATGTGAAGGAATGAACAATACAGGAAAGATGTTTTGGCCCTTGTATGGGGTTGGTTAGTGTTAGGTTTCAATCCTTTCCAAATGGTTAAGGTAAGCTGTTTTCTGAGTTTTGGGAAAGCCGTAAACCGGTTTTGTTAATTTCTGCACAGAGAGAACCTCTGAATATTTCTGGTCATGGTCGGAATATTTTTGGAGAAGACGACCATCACCGTCTGCAATGTTCTAAACCACTGCAAACCACTAGCAAACCAATCTGTTAGATGATAATAGTTGGTATAATAGCTCACCCCTGCCCCTAGTGGCTGCTTTTCAAGTCACAGACAACAATTTAACGTGTGTTATTGACCTTTTTTTGCTGAGATCTGGCTCATGTGTAAATGTGTTTATGCATGAAGCGAGATAAGTGCAAGAACAGGGCACTCATTGAGACTGAGTAGATTATCCAGAGATGATGTAGCGCGCACACGCACGCACACACACACACACACACACACACCCTTTGAAGAACTGTGAAAACAATGTTTGAGATTCATTGCGGTGGTACACACTGTAGTAGTAGTGATCAGAGTTTAAATTGCTCTCTGTGTTCCTTTGCAAACAAACTCAGGGTGACAGATAGACAGGCAGGCATGACTCTAAACAGCAGGATAACCGCAGGGCTGAAATGCTCATAATTGAATTAGTTACCCTGAACAAGCCATGCCAAACATGAATATATGAATGAGAAACAGTCATGAGCAGTGGCAGATTGGCCATCGGGAGCACTGGGACTTTTCCCGGTGGCCTGAGGTTTGTTTTGGGCTGCCGTGAAGTTGACCAGCGGCAGCGAGGATATAGCAAGCAGGAATGAGCTGACGGAGAATCCACGCATCAGGTGCGACTTTCTCTTTCTCACTCTATTAATGCCATTTCATTGCTATTCTCTCCCTCAGTTGTACTGCTTCCAGTGCAGCTCATATAAATCAGAGCTTTTATCCAATCTGATTTTCCACGTGCTGTCTCCGGGCAAAAATCTACCCTGAGGCAGAATTTCGAGGGAATCCTATCTGCTGTTGAAGCAAATGGGGACGATGTTGTTGATTGTCATATTCTTTACCCAATCAGATTTCGAGTTTTCCATGTCGGGTGTATTATTTGTCAAAATTTTTTGTGTGGTGTGCTCGGAGGGCCAGTTTGCTAACTGAAGTAAAACTAGTATGCATGTAGTGTAGCAACATCTGAGGCTTATTTAAACTTTGGTGATGTTTAGATTTTTTTTTTAGATTTCTTTTTTTTTTTTTACGTAGCCCTGTTGTTTTTTAACACACAATGGCTGAATGACCATTTTCGAGAAGGACCTTTCAAGAAAAGCTGGAAATTGTGAGGAAGGGTTGACCAACCCCCTCCAGCTAGCAGCCCTGTCCCAGTCAGGGAAAGAATTTGTGTGCCACTTTCAATCGATCAACTACGAAAGTACACCTGGCTTACAGCGTTGAAGGAACATTATTGTTGTGAGTTTGTTCTTGTTTCTTTGGTAAATACATTGATTTGGTCTATGCCTATTTGTGATGCAGCATCCTGTCTGCATAATAGTGGTACAGTAGTACATCCTTGATGGTTGCAGTCACCGTGTATTCATGTTTCTGTATTTACTGCATTGAAACTCATAGGTATTGAGCCTCATGGTAAATCACTTTATTCCACTCGATAAAGGTTACTGTCACTGTGAATATGGGGTGGTTACATCAAATGACAACAGCCTAGCTATGGTCTTGTGTCATGGTGAGGTTATTCGAATGCGGTTTAATTGTGAGAGAATAGCACAAAAGGCCTAGGGGTAAAACACGACCTGCCACTGAATGTGGATAACTTTCTTCCCAGATGAACATACTGGCCAAATGTATAACTAGTAACTGGTACCCGTTACTTCAACAAATAGGGTTAGCCTACAAAATGAGCGGTCTGGTGGTTTGCGTGAACAGGGTGGCCTGTGATGGAGTCGTATTCCCGGCCCTTATGATGAGATTACAACTCACCTAATGTCAGCACAGAGCCAAGTCTACTGATGCCCAGGGTTAGAATCTTCCTGTGATCTACAATATAAAAATACAACATGTTTCTTGTTTGTTTCTTCTTCCAGTAGAGCAAAGTGCATAATCTAACTATTTAGTGGTGTTTTGATGATGCTATATTGGTTAGGTTAAAATCAGTAACTGTCCGTCAGTGTCCACAAGGTCAAAGTTTGTAATGATGATTAGAATATTGGAACTTTCTTATGTTGATTTCTTTTTCTGTGGCATTCAAGGCAGTGTTGGCTTCTGATTGGCTGTGTAGTAGGGGAGGTGCCAAATGGTGACAGACTTTTTATATCAACAGACATTAATTCAAACATTCATTCAAACAATCAATTATTGCTCAAAGAAGTAAAACATATACTAATACTTCACTATGTTAACATGCAGGGTAAGAATGAATAATACCAGCAAGTGTCATGTACTGGATTATCCCACGACATGATGACATAGAAAATTTAATCAATCAGATTGACAGAAATGATAAAAACATCAATAGCCAGAACAACAATAACTAGAAAACTAGGGATTCTTATTCACAGAAATGAGAGAGACATTCCACACGTAACCAGAAGCAACCATAAAAATATGAAGGTTAATAAAAAATTATTCTAACAAGACCTCATCCAATATTGTTGCCAAGGTTGCCTTGCTAGTTAGCTACACAGGATGTCATGTCATCTTTCATAGGCTAGCACTGACAACAAGGTGATACATTACTGTTTTATTTCTAAATATAGTTTCAGAGGCCAATGGCCAATGTTAAACATGAGCCAGCTTGTTTGTCTACCTGTCTATGGTTGCACTTTTTGGCTAGTTCTTTTTCAGACATTATGTTTTTAGACACATTATGTTGTTAGATAAATGTACAATAAAAAGTGAGGCACTGGCTCAAACACTCTAGTGGGTGTGCCACCACTGTTTGGTTTGCTCCCATTTTGTGGAAGTTGAAGATGAATTAAATCAACAACATTGTCTCTTTTGGTCGACACACTTACAAAAACTGTAAAAAAATATATTTTGGGATATTTAAAAAATATAAAAAAGCAATTTAGATGGCACTATGACTCTCCACACTATTCACTTGCATGTTTTCTGACTTGAGTGAACTGTTGAATATTAGCAACCAGGACAGGAGCGAGGGAATTTAATGTTCCTGAAAGCACAACCTTTAGTCAACTTGCTTACAAATCGTTTAAAAAATGAATTTGGGGATATTTTAAAAAATAAAAAAGTGATTGAAAAGTCATGATAATTCCCTATACTATTCAACAGACATTTTATGAAAGGTGTAGATTCAGAAAAAATGACAAGCATTTGAAAGCCGCTGAAAGAGGGAGAGGATGCCGCTTTTGTATTTTCCAACATTCTACAGACATTCTGCATTTTAGGATGAACTTTTGTATATACCCACATCCTTTCTGGCAAGTGAATGTTATGAAACACTATCATTCTACTAATACTTTATTTTATTTTATGGACATTTTCTAATATTATAATTTATATGTACACTTTGCATGTAGCCTTTTTAAGTATATATGAGTATTGCTTTTGTAACTCAATGTACAAAATAAGGTCCACAATGAAACAGGCATTCTGAAAAAGTGAACCTGTCCAATTGCTTAACAGTGAGTGTTATTCTGTCAGTTTGGTGAATTTGAGATGGTCAAGAATTTGAACTTATGTGTAGATGTTTGTTCACTCCACAAACTATATATACAGTGAGCTGAATAAAAAAAAAATGCTTGTTCAATAAAATCACAAATGACTGCCTTTAGAATGAAACACTGTACATTTATTTAGCTTAATACCTAAATGACTAACAAACCCGATCTAATTGTAACAGGTTCCCTTATACATGTTTGTTGGAATGAGAAATTCAGCTCAAAGTGAATACAATATGAACAAGCGTGTTGTGTAACATTTTATTAAAACTGTAAAATGATGTGAAAATGATGAGAGCAGTTGTTGATTACAACTGCTCTCATCATTTCACAGCTTCCTTTATTGTGGACAGATTTTCAGAACATGTTTTTGCATGAACAGAGGTTGAGTTTCCATGTATTCAAGAATCTCTAAGGCCTAGTGACGTGCCTGGTGTTTTATGGGCGTCAATCTGTTGTTGGAGATTCTTTGCATCAAGGCTTGGAAAAAAGTACGGCAAGGACATTGTGCACAACTGGAGACATTGTGGAGACAGGAGGCATTGATGCCAGAGTCGGCTCTGTATATGCACATGTGCAAGCACTTTGTGACATCTTCTGAAGTCAAAATCGATTGATATACTGGAGGTGTATTGCCTGAAGGAGACCTGGCAGAGAATGTCTCTGTATTCTCTTCATCCAGAGCTTGGAGCGACTAGGTTCACTAGACCATTCCTCAGCAGTGGGTTTGCTTACCGAACATTTCTGCCAAATTTGTACCAACTTTTATATTTTTTTTATAGATTCGAGAGATGGCAAAGTCAAGGTTACTTTTAAAATAGTTTTCTTTGTATTATTCGGTTTTCTTCCAACTGATTTAACATTGAAAAACGTTACTGGAATTGTTCATGTCGTAACACTCTTCTTTTTAGTGAATGGGATGTGCTGATGCACAAAAGTTGAGTTTTTGTTTTGATTCAACCCGTAGGCCTTATCCCACAGTTGATTGTGCAGTCTATCTGGTTGGCTGCTTATGTTATGCTGGGCTATCTGGCTGATGGCTGATTGATTGTGTAAGAGACACTCCACTGCTCATGATCGCACCAATTTAATGGGTCCAGCCAGACAGTGTTTGTGTGTGTATTTGTATTTGTTTGTTTGTTTGTGTGTGTGTGCATGTGTCTGTGTGTGTGTGTGTGTGTGTGTGTGTGTGTGTGAGAGAGAGAGAGAGAGAGAGAGAGAGAGTGGGAGAGTGATAGTGTGTATGGGTGTGTTGGCGGGAGGAGTGAAGAGTCAAATGAAGCAGAATGGAACACGTGTTTGACTTGGAACGCAGTCGAATCAAATGGGCCACATACTGCATTAGCACCTCTCTCCCCTGTCCTTGGAACGACAGATGCACTGTCCATCAAAGACCTCTCACAGAATGAATCTGCCGTCATAAATTACTTAAGCATCCTGCATAGCCACCTCAGCCCACCATTCCCCCTCCCCCGTCAGATTTCTTTCCTCCAGCCTTTTCATTCCTCACATCCCCCCCCTCCTACGTCCATCCTATGCACTCTCGTCTCTCTTTCAGTGCCTGTCTTCTCAGCCCCATACCTTAGTTGTAGGTCATTTGCAATGCAAAGTGTTCATCTGTTAATCTGCATCAGGGTGGGTATCAGAGGTCCCTCTCAAACATCCTCCTAATCATTTTATCTCAGCTTTACTAAGATGCATACTAAGTGATTTAGGAAGGATTAAGCAGTGTAATATATACATGAGTTGTTGTTTTTGCAGCTTCTTGGCCCTCTATTTTTTTCTTTTTTTTTCAACCTTCTCTCTTTGCCCTCCTCACTCCCTCCGTCCCTCCTCTTCCCCCTCTCCCACTTATGTAATTCTTTTAACAAAAGCATGCCAGGCAGAGGAGAGAGAGGCCGATAGAGAGGGTGAGAGAAAGGGTGAGAGACTGAGGAAAGGGAGCAGCGAGTAGAATATCAACTAGGCATCCTCGACAACCAACAGAGCACCGTCATGGTAACCCTTCCGTTCTGTCGGAGGGGGAGTCCTGGAATGTGTGTGTGTATGTGTCTGTGTGTGTATGTATGTGTGTTCATGTTGGGGCACGATGGGTTTGGATCTGGGTTTGAAATAGTTAAGGGTTTCAAAAATCATGTGTTAACATTAAAACATAATTCTTTCTCTGGCTCTTCTCTTACTCCATTTTTCCTTTACATTCTGCTAGGTTTGCCACTTTTGTGCGACTTGTCCTCACACACACACACACACACACACAGCACACACCTACACAGACATACACATGTAATCATATTCTGAAACAACAACAGTTGGATATAAATTACAGGATGAATTGTGCGGATAAAACAGACGTGCTACTTTTTCTTTAGATTTTTGCTTCTGTTAGACATTGCAAGGCTCAGATCACCTCATCCTCTTTATCCGGGTGGATAGAAATGCCTGGGTTCTCTGTGTGCAGTCGACAAAAATGCATTGTTGACCTAGACGTGATGAGACAGACAGTTTTTAGTAGTGTTAGATGCCATAACCTTTAAATAGCATGACCTTGACTGGTGAATCATGCTGTTGACTTGAACTCTGTCTTTGTAAGGTTGAAGACAATTTAACTTCATAGTTCATAGGTTATTCCTGGTAAATGTTTCATGCAATGGGCAAACTATTATTATATCTGGCATAACCCTGTCTGACCTGCTTGGGGCTTTACTCAACCCAATCCAGTCATAGAACACAGTTCGTACCTGAGACTACTCTAGATCCCAGACCTGGCACCAGTCTAGAAACTTGGGGAACAGGTGTGTCTCCTGTGATTAAAGGGGAGAGAAATTAAGAGAATTTATGAGGCCCCATTACCCTTTTATTCATGTAAGTAACAATGAATAATTGTTTGTAATCAGGACATTGGGCTGCAGAGAAAAGTATTAGGTTTAGCTCATATATCATTGGCCAAATATACAAGGAGCACTAGATAAGAAAGTGTGTGTGTGTGTTTGTGTGGTTGTGCGTGCGTGCGTGCGTGTGTGTGTGTGTGTGCGTGCGTGTGCATGTTTGAGAGTTAGAGAGAGAGAAAGAAGCAAAGAATATTGTTAAGAGCATCCAACTCATCCATTTTAAGACAGACACACAAACACACATGCACACAGATGGTCGTGCTGGAGTCATTAAGATAGTGGTGAAGCCATCTTTGTTCCTATCACACTATTTTGAATATGTTGCCATAGTGACCATTACTTTACCATGATTAGTTGCACTTTGTTAATAACTACTTCCTACTACAAATGTCTTGTGTGTGTGAGTCTTTCATAACGCATGAGTGTGTGTTCGTGTGTGTGTTCGTGTGTGTGTTCATGAGTGTGTGTTCATGTGTGTGTGTGTGGTGTGTGGATAAGTGAGTCTGCTAGATATGTATATATACACACACTTTCTCTCAACTTAAATCTGTAACACCTCTTATCTAAATATAGAAGAGACAAATCCAACATAACATAACCTCACCTCAGTAACATTGTTGGCAATGTGGACTTGCGGACTAGCTACAGGATTTCAGTGTTCTCTTGTGTTTTGATGAGGCCTGCTGCGCCGCTGAGATCCAAGACTGTTTCAACCTCATTTGGAGCACAGACACCTGTTCATTGTTGTTATTGTCCTCACCTGTACATGTGTTCCTGATCACTGTCCATATTTAAATTCCTTCTTTCCTCGTGTGTCTTGCCAGTCATTGTTTGGATTCCATTTCATTGTAATGTTGTTCTGTTTTAGTTATTTTATTAAAGTCCTCTGTACTTTCTGCTTCTGCCTGCAACGTTACACAGAAAAAATCATTCTACACACTCACCATTGGATTGTGCAATAATTGTATTATTACTGCTAAATATCCTGCTTTTTAGTGTTTCAGCTGTTCACTGATGAAACAGTAATGTTACTGTTACCATCGGTTATTATTATTATTTGTATTTTTTTGCGCTAGTACTTGAACCCAGAAGTGTTTGGCAACTTCACCTGGTTAGATAGCTTTGTTCACCCATATGCACATGGAATGGAACAATGCCAACTGGCTTCTTCATAGAAATATGTTCAACTACTTCACCTACTGACCATTTCCTTTAGCTGGCAATCCAAGTGTGTGTTAACGGTACAGTTACGCAAGACATAAACCACAGCATAGTTTAATACACGTCATTTCAGAAACAGCTAATACAAACGCAAATTCAGCTACTTTGCTGTTTTTCTGGCAACTGTATAGATGTAGGCTACGAACTGTGTAGCAAACACAAGGGATCAACATTAACAGCAAGCATGGCAACAGAATATTTAGAGTGAACAACAGAAAATTTTGACTTAGTGACTGGATAGCATCCAAAAATCTAGAAATAACTGAACAAACAATCTATAGCATCCACATTATGAGAACTTAAATGAAGGCATTAATAAAGCAGACTAAGGCTACAAAAGATCTGTTAGAAACTATCAGCATAATGGGCATAACTTGTGGCATAGTAACATGGTGTAGTAACATGGCAACGGTCTGAGGAGCGGTGGACTGGAATCTGATGACTTAAAACAACGCTTCCCAGGGGGCCATGCTTCATTATCAGGTCCCAGTCTGGGAGTGATCGAGTTCCATTGATTCTGGGACACATCTGTGTAAAATCAATCCCGCATTGATGGTTTCTTATCTTCCCTCTACGGTCATGGAGACAATATCGTTTCTTTAGAACTGTGTGTGTGTGTGTGTGTGTGTGTGTGTGTGTGTGTGCGCGCGCGTTATTTTTTTACGTTGGGATGCTGCAATCAGGGAGTGAGTTACTGCAGAGTTGGCCTATCTGAGATGCTTTAGGTTTCAGTATGCTTTGCCGTTTTGATTGCATGCCTCCCGATCACAACAGTAAGTGCATGTGTTTTGACATTTTGTGGCGAAATGGGTAGTTTCTGGCATTTTTTTCAGGTGTTTCTATGTACAAGGTTTTTACTTTGTTTCTGCCTTTGTTTGGGTGTTTCTGTGCTCAACATTGTTCCTTCAGGCAACTCAAGGTCTAGTAACCGAAGTCTGAGCCCTTTTATCGTGATTGGTCACTGGCCGCAGTTGCAATTACGTGAGTTTCTTCCTCCGCATGCTTCTCCCCTCCCTTTTTTTTCTTGAGGGAACATCGATTGCGGGGGTTTGAGAACAGACACTTTAATTTTCCCACATTCTAAACAGCATTGGCAACAAAAACAAAGAAACCTAACAGCTTACTTATGCCGTAATACATACCTGATAGAATTAAATCTTAACCCCTCAACTGCAAGCTGTATAGTACAAGTCCCCTTGGTTTGTGTGTGTGTGTGTGTGTGTGTATAAGTGATTTATGTGTGTGTGTGTGTGTGTGTGTGTGTGTGTGCATGCATGTATTCAGGTTTGTGAATGTGGTTATGTCCGCGCCCACATGCATAAGATGAAAACCTCTATACTCCTGCTCTAATGATTGAGGTGAACTTTATGGCTGTAATACTATCTTTTCAAAGTGTAAATGTGAAGGGTTGTGTGGGTGTAAGAAAAGGACTCATTACACAATGTTGTGGATTGCTGAGCGTTGCTGTGAAGTGTAACTTGCATATAAAGAATGGCTGTCCATTAGCATGTACTGAGCACTAATAGTGTCAGTTTTTTTATTTTGTTTTTTTTGTCACGAGGAACAATAACGCACCCTTAGGACACTAAGATAATGCATCTCCCACACATAGTATGGATTGTCATTATATTAGCAACAAAGGAAGATTTGTTTTGTTCTTTTTCTCTTTCTTTTGTCAGGTAGAATAATCAAAGTTCAAACAGAACAATATAAGAATCATCCCACCAGAAATGCATGCTGTGTCTTGTTTCTTGGAACTCAGCGCCACCCGGTTAATCTTATGAAATCTATAAGAGCCTACACCTCTCTTCTTATCCTCTGTGATGTTACATTAGCATTTCCTGCCCTACATATTACATGACTCAATAGCTTTGATTGTACATTAACAATCATACTAGTTATTACAGTACATGATTCAATTAGTCTTCATTATCTTAAGGATACCTATTTGATGATCTTAATATATGTATAACGCATAAAGAATAAATCATTCTTGGCCCAGTCTTCGCACAGTCTATGTGTTGATTTGTGGAAGTCTGTTGCCTTGGCGAGAGGGGGATAGGAGAATGGTATAGATCAAAGGCTACATTCAACATCTGCAGGACATTTTCTATAATGAAGTGATCAATGCACTGAATAGCAACGGTTCCAAACAGACTTTCGTAATGCGATTCAAGTCAGATTCCATATCTCTCAGTGGGCTTTCCATGATTCTTGAATGAATGAACAAATGATTCATGAAACCTGAAAAGATTGATGTACACTATGTTCTATATATAAAACAAATAGTACGTTCCTTCAAAAGGAATTCATGTCCACTTAACCAAGCACAAAAACCTCAATGGAGAACCCCCTCGTCTGAACCTAGTCTGGCCGACGTAAGGATACCCTAGATGACCCTAAGTATTTTCCTTTACCTGCATGTCATGAACTTATTTTTTGTCTCACAATAAAGTGCCTAACCATCAAGGGCTCCAAGTGGAATGCAGAGGAATTGGACACACATTTTCTTTATAAAAATGTCAATTAAAATGTAAGTCTGCCTGGTAATAACCTTATAAAAATGAATTGATAGAATGCTGTAGGTACAAAAATGGTTTACCCACTTGAAAATTAATATTGAACTTGACTTTGGCAATTGTGTGAGAGTATTACAGTATTATTGACAGTAAGTCCTAGGCGGAATTGACAAAAATCAATTATAATATCCATAACAAACAATACCTACTGTTTGTGCCAAGCATATGTGTGTTGTGTCAAACTCCCCTTTCAACAAGACTGTTAAACCGGTATGTCAATCAAGCAGTGATCGATGCACTATTCATTTATCACAGTTCTATCAGATTACTCAATGATGGTGAGGGGGGGTTCATTGTTTGAACGAGCCTAGTTATGCGGTGCATAATCAGGAGATTGAGTCTGACAATAAGTGAGGATATTATTGCTTGTAACAATACATACCAGATACTGGGCAAAGGTTAGGTGAATTCAAAAGGGCACTGTGTCAAACATCTCCTAAGCTTCTCTGACTTCTCTTTGTGCTCTGTCATCTGAGTTGCTCTGGCGGTCTGGTGCCCATACGTGTGTGTGAAATCTTATAATATGCTCGATTGTAATTTCTGTTGAATTATCCCCGGCTTGGTGATGCTGAAACAGACCTCTTACAAGTGTTCTGTAATGGGAGCGTTAGTTTGTCTCAATTCGGCTCAAGTTGTAGTTGCAACAAACTCTGATTCTAGAAACGAGGCCATCTAAATGCTTATCCATCAATCTGATTCGAGAAGGCATGACATTTGAAATGGTCTCTTTAGACTCCTGGGGATACTTATAATCTCTTCTTCCACTCCTGGGGATTTTGTGATTGTGCATGAGTGCAACATCTCCACCTTGAACGAGGCTTCCCTTGTCATGGGTTTGTTTCATGTGTTGACCTCGTCCATCTAATAATCTTTCTTCCAGCAAGTCCAAAAACAACTTATTAGTCTCCGTCTGTAGTTTCATCTTTTTGTCAATTGCTCTCCATCAGCCTTTCTCGATGTGGATGTTTAGAATATATAGGTGGTGAAGGTATGGTGGTTAATCTTTGACAAAGTATGAAGTGAGCAGGGGTGGGGGGTGACACTCACTCACCTCCATGTCTGTATGTAGGTAAGTGAATGGTCTTGAGTTTATTCCATGTCCACTTTGGCAATAAGTGTCTGTGCCTCCTCGAATCAGTGAGACATGACTTTCTGAGCATTTCCTGTTGACAGGTTTTTATCGTTCTCATCGCACACTCATACATTCCTCCCCACCTTGCTGCTTTTTCCACAATGTATTTACATGTTATTTCCTTGTCAAAACACAACTCCTGCAAAAAACATTGTCCATGATGTCTTCAAATCTTGTTCTGCTTGCTTAAAGGTTTTTGGTCTTGTCGGAATAGATAACATCACAGATTCCTCTTCCGGCTATAAGTTGCCTGAATGCCAATAGAAAGGCATCTGTGGATAAATCTGAGACCAATACCAAATGTACCTCTCTTGTCATAACACATGTAAATAGTGCTATGTATGCTTTGCTCTGCGGTACAGTCCTGCATGGGGTTGCCTGCAGTTTCACAGGGGTGAACTGCAAATAAATCACTCAGCAGGTGGAACAAAAACGTTTCATTCCGTGGGTCAGCTCACGGTTCTGAACAATTATTTTGCAGGTCAGGAACGTTTTATTTAAAGACAAAACATTGTTTCTGTGAGAGGTGAGGTAGAAAATCAGCAACAACACAGTGAGGAAATGAAGCAGCAACTACCCCCAAAGAGAGAATATCATCCGTTGCTAGACAGTCTAACTACCAATGCTACTTTCATTGCAAACTTGTCTAGCTAACATAACCAGAAGAACTAGTTATGACCGAGACATGAACAGGGGCCACACAAGCTAAATCCCACTTTGGAATTATTTGGGGGATTTGTGGATAAGAACAACGACCCATTTGATCATGGATCATGGATCACGGTCTATAGAAAGTGGCAGCAAGTGGAAATGCGTTATTTGTTTTCATGAGCTGTCCCACCTACTCCGCGGGCTACTACGGAGACACTTCCTCCTCGACCCTTGGCCTCACTGGTATACTAACCGCCGGCATGAGAACAATGGCAGCAACATGCCCCACACACACCAGATCCCCATTCACCTGATTGCACACACTATTTCTGTTGCCCTTGTTCTGTGGTCTTTGTGAATTGTTGTACTTACGTGTATGTTCACCTAAGCCAGTTGTGGTGCCGATTAAAAGTATATGAATCACAGTCTCTTTTTGTGGTTTACTTTCTTTCTGATTCCTCCCTTTTTGCTCAGCTTCCTCGCATCATCACGCGAGCATATTCTACATAACTTTGTGAGTTATATGGTTAAACGAAACAGACCTCCAAATCAAAATAATGCAGGAGATTGAAGGTAAGAATGTGATTATTTATGTCTGGAGGCATATTTTTTTCTGGCTGGATGGTTCGGCCTTCGTATAACAAACTCTTCGGAGGTGGGTCGGGTTGAGGAAAAACATTTGTCTTTCTGTCGGTTTTCAGGTTTTTCTCTGACCAGTCCGTTTGTGGAAACCTGGCTCTTACATGCATGAGTCTCACTTCATCTAGCAAATGTTTCAGATTAATAATTTATGATGGTCTTTCCAAAACTTTTCCAAGTTGTACTTGCCTTTATTCATGACAAAACCTTTTGCTTTGGGTTAACTTTATTCTGTATTTCTCAGTGGAATGGTGCAGAGTTCTGGTGTCTATCAATTCAATCACTCAATTTTATTTTATGAAGACTTTCCATCAGCTGTTGTTACAAAGTGCTTTTACAGACATCCAGCCTGGAACCCCGAAGAACAAGCAAATGACCTATCTGTGTGACATGCATTATGCGTCAAAATCTGTACTGATGCTGTTACCCCTAAAACTTGCCGAGGCTATTATATTTGTCCAACTCTAATGATTGGTATGACATTGTTGTCGTCAGTCTGTTCTTGTGTAGCAGCTTTGTTATGTACATTTGTGCTCAAAAGTTTGCATACCCTTGGAGAATTGGTAATATATGTACCACTTGTAAAGAAAACATGAGTGAGCAGGCACAACACATATCTTTTTTATGGGATTCACATTCAACTGTAGGTCATAACAGAATGGCACAATCATAAAACAAATCTTGGCAACAAAGAAAAAAATGAACTGACCCCTGTTCAAAAGTCTGCATACCCTTAGTTCTTAATACTGTGTATTGCCCCCATTAGCCAATGACAGCATGCAGTCTTTTGTAATAGTTGTCTATGAGGCCCCGAATTCTTGCAGGTGGTATAGCTGCCCATTCGTCTTGGCAAAATGCCTCCAGGTCATGCAAAGTCTTTGGTCGTCTTGCATGAACTGCACATTTGAGATCTCCCCAGAGTGGCTCGATGATATTAAGGTCAGGAGACCGTGATGGCCACTCCAGAACCTTCTCCTTTTTCTGCTGTAACCACTGGAGGGTCAACTTGGCCTTGTGCTTAGGATCATTGTCATTCTGGAAAGTCCACGATTGTCCCATGCGCAGCTTTCATGCAGAAGAATGCAAATTGTCTGCCAGTATATATTAAAGTATATATATTATATATATTGTGTAACAAGGCCAAACATTCAAGGGTATGTAAACTTTTGATCAGGGCCATTTGGGTGATTTCTGTTATCATTATGATTTAAAATGGAGCCAAACAACTATGTGAAAATAAATGGCTTCATATGATCACTATCCTTAAATAAAAGGTTTTTTTTGCACATTTTCAACATCAATGCCAAAATGTCACATTTTCTGCCGGGGTATGCAAACTTACGAACACAAATATATGTTAATCTCGCCAATTTCAAATGTTTCCATTACTCCCAGCTCTTGCTGTGGTTCCGTGTTCTTGTGTTTCAACCACTGCGACGCCATGCCTTGGTTTTTGCTCTGATATGCACTGTCAACAGGGGGTAGGTATGTGCCTTTCCAAATTATGTCCAAACAATTGAATTTACCACCGGTGGACTCCAGTCAAGTTATGGACAATTTGTATGGCTTGCATTTGTCCTTATTGTCCTCATTGCTGTTCCTCATAAGCCATTTGATATTGTATAATCCCTTGCACTGTTCATTTGTTGGTTTAGGCTGTCCATGGGAGTGTCACCTTCAATGTCTCGGTCATAGTTGCTCAGTGTTTGTCCATAAACTGATTAATTGTTCCACATATTCCTCCAAGATATCCACTGATAAGTTCTGATTGCAGCCTTGTCGTTCCCATCCTGAAACCATTTCAGTCGTGTGAGCTGTTCGGTTGCCATGCTTTCCCAAGGCTAACTCCATGTATTTTATCCTTGTTTTCCTTGGGGAATTCTTCCTCTATTCTTTTCTTTCTATCCTCTTTCTACCCTGTCTGTCCTGGGTTTCAGCACCTGTTTGTGGTGTATATGTCCCACCGTACATACTGCTGTGTCACTGAATTGTGAAATGAAGCTCTCCCACATAAGCACTTTCAATAAGTCTGTCACAGCTCTCTTTGGTATCCAAGGCCCTAGGTCACTGGACTGAATACATAGAAGAGTGGATATCTCCATTATACCTCTGACCCCCCATTCATTAAAACCCAACCCCACCATTTATGCATGCAAATGAGGTGGACACAAGACACAGTCCAATTGGCTTTTGCCAGAACCCTCGGCTATTGGGTCACTGCTGGGTTTTGATCCAATACGTCAGCTGACCTTGTATAGCTGACCTTTCAACTGACATCACCATCGATGCCGCCAGTGTCTAATAGCGAATAATATGATTATCTGACGAAAAGGATCCTTTTATCTCCTTAAAGAAGAGAAATATCGGGAGAAATTAAGTTGTCAATGAAAAGAGAGTCTTCTAGTCTGTCAAAATGTCTGTGTTGCTGTCTCGGCAGATAAAAGAAGCACGAACAGATGCAAGGAGGTTTGATCTGATGAAGATTAGTTTCTAAGATCCTTGGTTCCTATATTGTCTCCCCTTTGCGAAAGCCTCTGTTTCGCGTCAATCACATCAACAACTCATCTGGATCAATAAAGGCTTGATAGATAGAGGCTTGCCTTTAGGCTCTAGTTCTTGACAATTTAGTAATTCATTGCTGCTTCATTGTTTTCATACTGGGAAGAAATTCACTTATCAACAAATAGCATCTTCAATTTATGCATGTTCTGCAACAATGGGCATTTGGGAAGATCAATAGCACTAAATATTTTATGATTCTTGCCTAGCGAGATGGTATTTTTCCTTGTCATATCACAGGATTGACTGGCGTAGAGCTCCACTGTTATTGTTACTGTGTTCAGAAGGGGCAGTGTTTAAGGAGCATTTGGCTGGCATTCATGGAGAAGTGGAAGGGATTGTTGATTGTCAATTGTTTGTAACCTTTTGACTATATTAATACTCACTTTTGACTGGAGAAAATGCTACCCACAATGCTTTGAATTAGAATATGTTTTAATTTTAATGTGATATTTCTGAAAGAGTTAGGAGTTTGTGTTATTGTGATCCTCCCTCTTATCCTCTCAATCCCTCCACCTAATCAAGTTAAAATCAGATTATGAATGAGTTGCTCGATTTTCTCTACAAACTTAACAGGCCATGACATTGCTGCCCAGTCAGAACCTAGAGGAGGAAAAAAAGTGCTTTATTACTTTCCCTGAAGAAAGGAGACAGAAACAGATGGAATAGACGTGTGTGATTTACAAAGCAAGAGGAAGGAGAGAGAAAGAGCAAATGAAAAGAAGAAAGGAGATGAAAAACAAAGATACTGTAGGGATGTATGGAGAGAGAATAGGAAAGTTACAAAGCGAGAGAGAGAAAATTAGAGAGAAAGAGACCGAAACAGAAAGGCTAAAGGAGAAGGCTAACCACATGTATCAGCAGGAGAAATAGATTGTAAGAAGAGACAGAAACAACAGTGTATAATCAGGAAGGGAGACCTCTGAAGTAATTTCCATTCAAATATATTTACATTTTTGTGTTGCCCTTCTTAACGAAGTCAATTGACTGAGAATATAGCCTCACTTATATCAGCGACATGTCGGGAAAGAGCTGTGCGTGTGTAAACCACAGGGGCAGAAGCAGCCAATCAAAATATGGGAATGATATAGCAGCCATGTTATGTCAAAAATACACAGAACCATTGCATGTTAAATCTATCACAATAAAATGCTGTAAGCAACTCACAATCCTAATATGCCTATTTGCCTTACATCTGTACATTGAATGAACTTCAATGCTAGCTTGCAATTTAATGTGCACTTCTTATCGGAGTCCAAAAGGAGGATAACCAAGAATTAGAACATTCAAAGACCTGGGCAACCTTGATGAATGACTATCAGAGTTGTGGATGTTGTTTATTCAAACTACCTCAATCATAAAGTGCAATATGGAATAGCCATCTCAGTGATGGGTGCCACAATTCTAAACACCAATAAATGGGATATATATGAAATTCTTTTTTAATGCTAAGCATGAATTAAGTAACGCACATTGAAAAACACCGATATCAAAGCAAGAACTTCTGAATGGCAGCAAACAGGGAAATAGTGGGCGAGTTTTAAAATAAATATACCGCAAAACACCCATTTGTAGTTTTACACAACAAGCTTTTTCAAATCCTTCACAGCATAGTTTATTGTCATTCTGTCCACCGAACCCAGTAGTGCGTGTGTGGTGTGTGAAATATCGCAAAAAGGTGCTAACCCTCTGCCCCTGCAACCCAACGACACAATATTACATTTTAAAAAATACCATCTAATATTCATGCAATCACACTGCCATAAGTGGACAGGGGAAACACATCCCGCCAGTTTGGACTGGGATTCCAGACACGATGCCAGGTCTGCAGACGAATAGCATAGAGGCTGCCTGAAAGTCCCGTCACACTCCTTCTGTTTAGACATCTAAGAAGAACTGATAAGCACACAGCAGACATATAGTATAGGCATGGCAAGGAAGGACTTTGTTTGGCGCTGTGTGCGTTAGAGCACTTGTATGTGTGTGTGTGTGTGTGTGTGTGTGTGTGTGTGTGTTTCCGGTGTTTGATTGTGCATGTGTGCGAATTCGTCTGCGATAGGAAAAAAAAAAATTCTAAACGGAATAAAATATCAATTCAAAGCTAAAAACATGAACACTTTTTTTATTTTCCGCTGAACTTCATTTTCGTTCATTCTAATTCTTTAGTCTAGGCCACTATTTGATATCTGTTTCATTGTTCATACCAGAGGCGTCGCTGGGATCACAATACATTCGGGGCTTAGCCCACCCACCCGCCCCGACAGGGACAGAAAGTACAGGGTTTTGAATGTACATGCGGATAATTTCGATGTACACGCTAGCGGCCTACACATCAACGGGGCTATAGCCCCGGACGCCCAAGCCTAACGACGCCACTGGTTCATAATGTCCTCTTCGTGGAAATTACAAGTGCATTGATTATAGTCTAGTAGGTAGCCTTTAACCTAGATTTGATCAGATAAAACCAACAAACACCTCACGGGTTGTGACCATTTTTTTTATCCCGTAACTACAGGCTTGTCTCATCACAGCAACTCCCAGCGGGGTGTTCTGATTCTTGGCATCTGCGGTCTGCAGCAACAATGGGGTTTTACCCATAGCGGCACGGGCCTCAGCCAACAACGATTGATGTTTAATGAGCCTGGCTCTTGCTCGTTCCTTATCATGCCGATGTCACCCCACGGTGACACTTTTAATACCGCACGTCGCTCAGAGCCCCACGACAACGGGAGGGCTATCTCTAGACATTTTGAGGCACACACTAAAATACGCACAAGGCACACACACAAGTACACACACGGACACACAAAAATGAACACACACAAACAAGGACATGCATAAACACGTAGATGCACACAAATCAAAACACATACTAAAACATACCTTGGAGAGACAGGAATGTGGGAGGGGAGAGGTGCGGAGAGAGAGACTAGATCCTTACAGAGTTTTAATAGACATAGCTGGTATCAGATGGGATCAAAGGATAGGGTAGACAGTCAGTGTCTCCTATAAAACACTATTCCCTATATAGTTCACTTCTTTTGACCATGCAGGCACGAAGTAACAGTAATGCGCTTTGCAGTAAAAATGGAGTCATTTGTGACGCAGTCGTAGTATTGACCAGAGGACATATAGTAGATGTATGAACGAGATGAGATACCAACGTTATGTTAAAGACACTCCGCAGGATTTCCACATGTTTTAAAAGACACTTCCCAGGATGTCTGTGTGTTTTTAAAGACACTCCGCAGGATTTCCACATGTTTTAAAAGACACTTCCCAGGATGTCATCATGTTGTTGAAGACACCCCAGGATTTCAACATGTTGTTAAGGCCACTACACAGGATGTCAAGATGTTTTAAAGACGCTTCCCAGGATGCCAATGTGTTGTTGAACACAGTTCCCAGGATGTCAACGTGTTGTTGAATACAGTCCCCAGGATGTCAACATGTTTTAAAAACATTTTGTCTCACACACAATTGTCCAGGAGCACGAAAACGGGATTTTCATACTTAACAACTCAGTCTAATGTCAGAATGTGTATAGAAGGGCGATTGAGATCTGAAAAACAAATGTAGTCATGTTTTGTTTTATTTCACAAAGCCTCCATGTAAATCAGATCACCCTACAAGAAGTAAAAATCTACTTCGAACTACTAAATATTTATATTATTGTATTCACCGATTGTTGTTACTGTATGCTATGAATGCTAGATCTTGTGGTATAATGAACTGACGAATACAGAGGAATTCGCAGATTGTAGATTGTGTTGAGATGTTCTATTTTTTATTACACAAATTCATCATTGCTTACTTTAGTGACTTGTACAAGGTGTAGGTGAGCTATGGTGAAATTACCCTTTTAAAAACAACCTGACTCACTTGGTCAAAACCCAGTAGGCAACCCTCCCATTCTTAACCTATTTTAGAACCCCACCTCTTTCTTGTTAGTTTCCTGTAGGGTTGTGCTGAGCACTGTGATAAATCAATTACGGAAATGGAAATAGAGAATTTTCCAAATTCAATTATGATTTATTTGTAGTTATTTGGGACCGGAACATAATGTTTATTTCCGGCTGCAGCACTCACCTCTGTCACTCTATTAATTCAAATGGCTAGTCGGTCTGTAAAGAAACGGGTGTAGGTTGATCCTCCTAATCCAAGAATGGATTAAAACAAGTGTCATCCCTCCTGTTTTCTCACTCTCCCCCCTAGCCTTCCCATGCATAAGTTTCAAATATCACTTAATGGCCCCCAGCGTGAGTTTATTTACAAGTGATTTCAGTACTCAGAGTTCCAGAATTTGAGTATGACATCACAATATATTTCATTTACAGCTGCCCTAAAGGCACTTACTGTACAGACGGGCCGCGGTAAACAACAACTGAACCACGAGAATAATCTGTCTACCGTGTGTATACCCATGCAGGGGTGTACACACACGATTGCCATCATGGCTGACTTACCATGGTTGGTAACCATAGTAACAACAATGCTCTGGCAAAGTTAGATTTGGTATGTCGTCTAAAAATTTATTTACAGATTTTGTATATTTTTGTAAGTCAAAGAAAAATGAAAGCCAAGTAAATTGTATTTTTTCTGTGTGCACATTTTAAATAATGTATTTGTCTAGGTAAGCAGCTAATTTGCAATTCTCATCTGTGTGCAATATTATTCTTGTTACACATGACATTTGGCACATTATGAAATGAAAAATACAACAAATGAGATACATGAAGAGTTGAGCAATTGAAATCCTATGTCAAGCAAGAATGGAAATACATTTCACTATTAAAACTACAGCAATTGGTCTCCACAGTTCCCAAACGCTTACAGATTATTGTTAAAGAAGAGGTGATGCAGCACAGTGGTAAACATGCCCCTGTCTCAACATTTTTGAAATGTGTGGCTGGCATCAAATTCCAAATGGGGATGTATTTTTCCAAAAACAATAACATTTCTCAGTTTCTACATTTGATATGTTGTCTTTGTACTATTTTCAATGAAATATGATTGGCACATCATTGCATTCTGTATGTTACGCAGCGTCCCAACCAGCGTAGGAATTTCACGACGACCATGGCCGTCGTTGCCCTTCACTCTGGCCGAGATGCCCCGAAAATCATTGTAGCCTAAGCCCTACGGCTACCATGGCTTTTTGCCCCAGCTACTGTAAAAATCTCACGGTCAGTTTGTTTGTTTGTAAGTTTGTTTGTAGTTCGCAACTGAGAACAACCAAAAGAACGGACTAAATGCAGGTAAGCAAGCTAGCAAGTTATCGATCGATAGATCTGTTTAGATTATTTAGTGCTTGACTGAATCAAACCTCTATGTTTTGGAAGGTGTGTTCATGAGAAACTGGGCAGTGGGAAAGTTCCGGACTCCGAGTGAGAATACACCTGAACGCTTTTTGAGAGCCCCGAGAAGTAACGTTAGGTTTGACATCACTAGACATGGCAGCGTTTGTGGTGAAAAAAAATGACTTGCGCCGCGCACAAATAAGTCACTACATTTGTTTATTTAGGTCGTACATGTTTGCGCAGGTGATTGTAATGTTAAAGGATACTTCGCTTTTTACTTTTGTTTATCTGAGGTAATGTTAGCCTTCTTGCTACAGTAGTTAACCTTAACTTTACTTAACTGTCAATACAGTTAGCTGTTTGGTGTCGACATATGAATATGTGACCATGTGAGTGCTCTCAACTAAACCTGAATTGAAACGAATTCCAGAATTTATAACAAAAAAAAAATGAGCATGGAGTAGATGTAATTTCAAAGGTTTAAAACATGATAATTGAACTTTTTATATGGAAAAACCATATCAGTTATAATAAGTTATTAAAGATATTAAAAAGTGAATAATGTATGTTTTTATGTCATGCATGTTTTTTTGCCGGACTGCGTAAGCGGAGCCGGCTAAGAAGAGCGAATGTCTCTTAGCGAGCGAGGGAGCGAGCGTCCAACCAACCGTTTTTAAATAGCTTAGTGGTTAGAGAAGCGGACATGTGAACTATAGGTCCCGAGTTCGTATTTTGTTGCAGGCGAAGTGAATCACGCATTATAATTTATTCCGAGTTTTATTCATGAGTTTTGGGTCAGGATCGAAAAACACATTTGCTGGCTTAACAACGTAGTTACGTTATAATAAGCCTTAACTGAAACTGTATACGGTTATATTGCGACTGTTTCTGGCATGGAATAGTTCATCTTCAGTCTCGCTAGCAATTGCTCAATTTTTATGATTATTCCTAGGAAGTTAGTAGATATTTGTACACCTATTACTGGCTAATAAGCTGTTAAAACGGCCAGTGACAAAAGCAATACAGTTCATAGACACTATGGTGGAGGTACACTTACGGCCAGTGGCAAAAGCAATACAGTTCATAGACACTATGGTGGAGGTAAACTTAATAAGAAACGTTAGTCAGTTTAACACAATCCTCAATGGA
Source organism: Esox masquinongy (assembly GCA_016801175.1). Lineage (NCBI taxonomy): Eukaryota > Metazoa > Chordata > Actinopteri > Esociformes > Esocidae > Esox > Esox masquinongy. The sequence continues at coordinate 28,827 of JACXGI010006603.1, forward strand.
GTCTAGCAACTGCTGAAACGTGTAATGCCGTGGCATAGTGGTTAAAGACAGTGCCTCTCATGTGGAAGAACTAAGTCCAAATCTATTGAGAGCAACGACAATTATTAATTATTTCTGGTAGATTCCACGATTTTCTCGTCTTTTCAATTGATGAAAAAGATAGTTATCGTCACTTTTGTTGATAGTTATTGTATAAATGTAATTCACGAATGAAAGAAAAAAGTATGTTGTTTTGCCATGAAAGAAAAAAATACATTCTTATGCCATTAAATGAAATAGCTTTCGCAGTCTCGCTAGCTATTGCTCAATTCTTATGACTATTCCAGTAAGTTAGTAGATACCGGTAAAGCTTATTACTGGCTAATACTCTGTTAAAACGGCCAGTGGCAAACGCAATACATAGCCGCTTAGTAAGAAACATTAGTCAGTTTAACTGTATCAGTGTCATTTACGAATGGCCAATTAACTATTAAAATGGCCAAATGGCTATACTGACACGCAGCAAATGTTCAGCTCCGTGGTGTAGTGGTTAATGACTTAGCCTTACATGTTGGTGATCTGGGTTCGAATTTCGAGGTGGCAATGCTTTCTATTGCGGGCCAGGCTGAACTAGGCTTGCCTGGTTTCTTGTTTTTTCTTATCAGCAGTTCAATTTGTTTATTTGTAAGCTCCAAATCCTCCTATTTCACTCAATGGCCTTTGTGCCCTGTTATGTGGCCTTGTGCCCTAAACATTTTTGTGACACCGAAGGCTAAATGGCCTTGCCCCTGAAATGACGAAATTCTAAGCCTTGTCCCAACTATTTTGGGAAATGGGGTTGTAAATAAAAACAATTAAATCAGCCCAAGTGTTTTTACAATGCACTACATTAATATTACTTCGGTGAATGGGGCATACATGAGTCAAATGATCAGATCTTGACATTTTTGGTAATTAAATGGACAAAATCAGGATAAACGGAACTCACACACATAGTATAAAGACATTTCCTGAAGTAATTCTATCAGTTATTTTTTTCTTTTTGAAGAAGATAGTTTACAGCAGTGCTACAGCTAGCGACAAAGAATTAGTGATTGATTATTTGCTAGCATAGCATAAACGAGATGTTAACACGACACGTTATTCAGGCGTTCCATTGTACACAACCATAGATGCGGAGCATTGACGCGAAGATTAGACGACATGTTATTCAGACGTTCCATGGTACATGACCATAGATGCGGAGACAGCTTCCCGAGGTTGATTAAATGCACGATCCACCCCTCATAGACCATTCTAGCCTGATCAAAGCCCTTTGATTGTACGCGTCAAAGGGCTAGACACACACAGCTAAAGACCATTTGCTCGCTTGTCTTAAGTGGAAATGTCCGCTCCTTTGTTCCTCCAAACATATTACAGAATGTGAAAGAAAATTCACCCTCTGTACCGAAAACTAACCATACCCATCTGCCCACTGCTTAGTACAGCCTCTCAGGGACCTAGTTGCACTACTCTCCTTGGACTACTGGACTCTGACACTGCTTTAGTATAACCATGTGTTATACTATGTGTTAAACATAAGTCTGATGAGGACATTTTTCAGTTGCTTCATGTACATGTCTACCTCGGGAACCTCAATGCTGCTATGCCTGCATTTCAGTTGCACAGTTATCTTCATTTGCCTTCATTGCACATTTACTTGTACTGTTCAATGACAATAAAGTGAAATCTAATCTCTTGCCAGTATTATAATTTTTTGCCAGTTTGTAATCTTTGTGTGTGTGTGTGTGTTGATTAATGCAGACTTGACGCTGCATGATGGCCCAACCAGATATTTACAGACAGGCCCTGCATGCTGATATTTATATGAAAACTTAATTCTGCACATCACTCTGCATTTCAAGCACGTATTATATTGTTAGTGTGTCTGCATTGTCAGCCATTGGCTCCAGTAACTGAAAGCACGGTGTATTGGACATTTAGTCTTGGAGGCCCAGTGAAACATCTTGCACAGGGGCCCATGATGATGCTGTTTTGTGCCAGCAGTGTGTGTATGTGTGTGTGTCTGTGTGGGAGAACAAATTTAAAGGTTAAAGGGCAATTTGCATCTGCCAACCGATTTCCCCTCTGACATCATCAACGCTGGGTCAATGTTGTTGATCTAATTAAGAGGCTGCTAATGAGTGAGAATCAGGAGAACTTCTATTGCACTGATGTTTGCTGACTCACTCGCCATCTTTCCAACTATCCATCTTTCCATCTCCCTATCCCTATCTCCCTCCTTCCCTCACTCCCTGTTAGTTAAATAGCTCAAAGTTAAATAGCTCAGCTAATGAAGCTGCCTTCACTTTCTATCTAAACACACTAATCATTAGCCTCATCCAAACACACCTGCAGGCGCAGGCTGACAGAGATACAATGCATGTTGGGTAGCGAAGGCTCCCTTTCCTATTGATTCAATAACGATATAGACAACATTAATAACCTTTAAACACCCAGTAATTCATCATCTGTGGCTTGTGTTGGGGGGAGGGGTCTAGTGGAGGATTTTCCTTGATCAGACCAACAGTATGCAGCCTCTGTGTAACACATATGCATGCCGTACAAGTTTCTTGATGTGACTTTATGGTTTTCCACTCATGACGTTAAACTGTGGTAGACAGAAAGGGTAAATTAAAGCCAAGGGGATAACTCATGAGGTAATATACATTTCCACCGTGGCCCTTTGCTTTAATTGCCCATATGACAGTTGATGGACTAAAAGTGATACAGTTGGCCTTTGAATTCCTGCACCCACATTTGACCTCCAATCAAATACGCTGTTCAGTAAACGATGGACTTTGATCATAATCTGACTTCACCTGCATACTTCCTTCTCCAAAACCCCAGTGTGAATGGAGAGGCCCCCTGGTTAACCTGCTGCCTGCTCCGGTTTCCTTCCTCGCACTCCTTGACAAACCATCTACTCATCAATATTGTGTTCTTCTCAAACTACTGGTTTTGTTGTTGTTGCTGCTTTACAGCCATTCAAGATTTGTTTATGTAATGAATATCTCAATGTTAAACATAATCATTTCATTATTATTTGTATAGAACCGCTTCCCAATGTTGACCAAAGTCAAGTCTTTAATTAACGATGGAGTTAAGCAGTAACTAGTGTGGACAGACTGGAGGTTAGATGTCACATGAACTAACAGGTAGTGTGTAGTCAGTGCATGTGTGTAGTCACAATAGAGTTTAGACAGTGTCCGTCTGTGTAGTGTGTGTTTGGGTGTGGCATGTGTGTATGTTTATGGCGTGGAATGTGTTGTGTGTGTGTTTTGGTCAGCAGTAGTTTATAGAGAGTGTACATACAGAGGAAACCTGAGTCAATATGATTTCCTTAGGGTTAGTAAACTGTAAATTGAGAGGCTCTTGTGTAGAGGCGACTGACAACACTTCATACAGGCAGGGTGAATCTTGGGTCTCAGTCTCTAACTGTAGCGAGGCACTAAACAAACCCTGAGATTTAGACACGGGAAGGCAGGCATGGTGCAGGCTCATGTACAATCGCAGAGGCACACACACACTCTCAAATGTGTGTGCACACGCATATACACACACAACCACACACCAATACACACACATTTTCCGAGGGATATTGTAGCAAACTCTGACTTCATCTACATCTAAAGTAACTTTCATTCATCTATAACCACTCTATAAATCCTAGGAAAGCCCTCCAAACCCAGATAGATCCCTCTTTAACACATTCAAACCTCTATAAACACCTCTATAACCATTCTGTATACTATGTAACCCTGTCAAACCTATATAAACCCTTCTATAACCACTCTAAACCTTGATACACCTGATGTAACCCCTGTAAACCTCTATAAACCCATATTTAACCCATCTAAACCTCTATAAACCCCTCTATGCCCACTCTATAAACCATATGTAACTCCTTCAAATGTCTACAAACCGCTCTATAAACCTTATTTTCTCCTTATTCCTATCCGCCTTTATCGCTCCTTCTATAGCCCCTATCTACTCATTCCTCCCTTCTGGAGCTCCAAGTCCCTTTCCCCCTCCCTCTTTCTGTCCCCATATCCACAGAGAGAGGAAGAGAGTGTCAGCCAATTTAGCCCTCTCTTCTTTGCAAGGTTGAATTCATTGTTTCTGATGAAATAAAGGACACTGGAAACACTATATACCAGCATTATATATTTTGCTCTTTAAAGCTGTACTAGAGTAAATATATTCCACCTCAGAAAATGCTTTACCATCTTTACACTGTTAGACAGTGCGATATATACAGTGACAGTTCATATTGGAACGGGGAAAGACACAGGGAACAAACACAGGATAATTGTTTTGGTTTGGTGGATTGTATTTAATTAACATAAAGACTAAATGAACTGGAGGAAAAAACAGTGGAGCTTTTAGAGGAGGTCAAAAGCTGGGCATTTCCTGGAGTTTTTTTCGGCCTCCTCACCTCAAAGGTTGCTGAGGCGGAGCAGCGGTGATAACAGCATATCGTTCTCGTGACTTCGGTGCTGTCTTTTGTTTTCTCTCTTCCTGGTTTTCCTTCTTCCACAGCCCAGAGCTGCTCCTGTGGTGCCTTCATATACCCGCCCTGACAAGGTCCTTATGGGAACCATCTGTGCCATAAGAGACTAGCCCCACTGGCTGCCTCCGGAGTGTTCCGGCATCTGCCTGCATTTTTTTCCTTGGTGGCTTCGAATCAACACTGATGCAGACAAGGTTGCCTTCACACCGTAACTGTGTCTCTAAAAGGGACAGACAGAGAAGACACAAGATCCTTTCAGGGTTTTTACTGAAGTCCTGTCCACCACCACCGCAGAATTTCAGTAGCAAAAGTATGACTACGCATTGCATTGGGTAAAACTAAACACTTGTTTTATACTCCAAAAAAGCAAAACTCAGCCACTCTAGCAAACAATAGCCAGTGTACAGTATGTAAATCATATTCATTTTGACTGCCTTTCTTACTTGTTTGTTATGTTGCATACTAAAAAGCTTGATTTAGGCTAACTCAGAAATGACTGCCGTTGTATGTTACACTTATGTTTGCTGTAGATTACTGTTGCAACTGACAAATACCTACTTTTGTTTAAACTGTCTTTAATGTACGCGACAGTGGAGCCGTGGAGGAGGTTAGCACTGAGTGGCAGATCGCAGGCGAGAGAGAGAGAGAGAGAGAAATCAATCAATTCCAGGTTGCTTGACAGAATCCGTAACCGCAGCCTCTCTGTTATATTGAAATGTTTTATGGAATCATTATTTGACCAGGTAAATTGAATACACATATGCACATAGTATAATTTAGCAACAGTCTGGGGAAGAGTTAAAGGGGTAGGACAGGGGACGAATGACTTAGAAGCTGGGAATGATAAGGTGGCCTTGGTCTATGGGCCAGAATGCCTGTAGATTTGGGTTAAAACACGTACTGCTGCATAAATTGCCATAGGTCCTTTGCTGACCACAGAGAGAAAAGACGCCCATTTAACATCCCATCTGGAAGATGACATGAACAGACCCTTGCATGGTTCTGAATAAAGCCCCTAATAGGGTGAAGTAACAGCGTTAGCTACGATCAGAGAGGTTCATTAAATGTGAACATTAAATCAGCTGGTGGGAGAACAGTAATGTGTAGAGGAGTCCTGATGTGGTTATAAAGTTCATTCACTTATTCTGTTATCCGCTTATCCAGCTTAATGGATTGGATTTATTATGACTTGGCTAGGAGTTAGGGAATTAGATTTAGTTATACAATTAGATCTACTACTCTCTCAGCTTGGTGTCCTGATCCTCTTGCTCCAGACCAGCTTAATAGGGTGCTAGGTCCATCTTAAGATGTCCGCCCATTGTTCTATTGCGTATCACTTAGGTATATCTGCTTACGGTATGAAGGAAATATTTTTCAATTCAGTTTTTAAAGAGTATGTTAAAAAATACACTTCTCTGTGTGTGAGTGGTGTGGCTGTGTACCGGTTATTACAAGAAATGACTCCGTCAAACCTCTAATTGGCATGCTCATCCTGCTCTAGACTACTTCTTGGCCAGCTTTTTCTCCTCAGGAATATAACATCATACTTTACTTTATGAGAAAAAAGCAATATTGCTTTGAAGACCTGTTTAAAAAAGTGTCCATGTTTGTTTTCTCAAATTCATTGTTTTTCCACAAATACAAAGTGGTTTCACAGTGCATTTTGTTCAATTGGGGAAAACGTCTGTGTATCGCTGCTATTTGGGGAATTTCATAGACTGCCGGTTTGATAGGCTGGTTGGGGATGGTGAAAACCCAACCCTAATATTATGGGCTGATTTCGAGGACACATTAAGTCTGTATTCAAGAACTAAAATAATCAAGGTCAATGGAGAACTCTATTGACCTTTATTGTTTTAGTCCTAGACTTGCCTTAATCTGTGTCTGTGAAACCTGCCCCATGAGTTCAGCTGGCTTAGGCTGTCTCATTCATGTGCCTCTCCCTTGAAAAAGTCGCCAATAGACGTCAACCCCCCCCCCCCCTTCTAAAATGTCTGATTTTGAAGTGAATTAAAATGTCAAAAAACTAAGTGACTTTGTAGTCAAGTAAGCAAAAGTCAACAACAATATTTGCATATGAGTTAACATAATTTCGATTTTTCAAAGCAATGTTTTCTCTGGACAACAAACTGTACACCTCATTTGACCTCAAATGGATACCCAACAACACCATGTACTATATTTCATTAGTGAGACTCACTCTCACATTGCTCACAGTGGGTTATTCAGCATGTTCAGAAATAGCCGCAGTCAGGGAGTTTCACATCCTGTAATAAGGCTTACACCACTGTCAAAATGAGGGAAGGAGGGAGGGAGGGAGGGAGGGAGAAGAAGGGAGAGGGAGGGAGGGAGGGAGGGAGGGAGAAGAAGGGAGAGGGAGGGTGAAAAGATGGAGAAAAATGACTGGTGAAATTCAAGAGAAAGCTGGGGATATACTTTAGGGATGGGATGATTTGCAAGTCATGTAAAAGTTTGTGTCTGCTTGAACAGATTTATGTGGCAGATGTAAATAATAATAAATATTTATCCTGTTGGTGCAGACATAACCAATAAATAAATACAAAATGACTAAAAGAGAAGTTTATTGAGTCCAGTGTACCAGGGCATTTCTCTTTGTAAGGACTACTGTACGTTTCTATCTGGCCCCTCTATCATTCAATCCCGACACCTCCCTAATCCCACTCTCCTCTCCTTTTACCCCTCTTCTCTGCTTCACCCTTTTCTCTTCCTTTAATTTATTTCCAGTAAAATCCAATCAGTCTCATTTGACATTTAAATGGATTCTCAGAGGGGGACATTTCACGGAGAGAAAGACAAGAGAAGAGAGGGGGAGAGAAAGTCAGAATGTCCTTGCTACTGAATTCGCCTTGTAACTTCTCATTTCGGTGATGAGGGTGTATTACCTATTTCTGTATGTGTGTGTATATGTATTATATATGGATGCACCGTTGTATCGGCCAGCAGTGGATTGCTTTAAATTTGCCCAATATTTCAGTCCAACTATTCTCTCCAGTTTTTCCGCTGCGTTAATTGTTAATTTTACAGTAGTCGCCACAGCAAGAAGAAAAATCAATTCCTGACAATAACTTCTTGTTAGATACATGAATTGCATTTTCTTGGTATATAGATAATCTTACAACACAGTTCTGAAGATAACTGCGCTGCTGGTGTTATTGTATTCATGTGCGACTTGAGAAAGAGAGGGCACTGTCCTCTGCCACGAGCGGCTTCAGAGTGTGCTTGGTCTTCAGTAGAGGAGAGGGACAGAGAGCGCACAGCAAGAACGTGTGCACTACCATCGCCTACCGGAGTGGACTGTGGAAGGAGTGTGTGTGTGTGTGTGTGTGTGTGTGCATCCATGCATGTGTGTGTGACATGCCTCCAGTCTCCAGCAGTGACAAGGTGCCTAATGAAAAGCTAAGCTCTGATTGACTGGCTAACACAGCAACCCGCTGCATAATTATGTCTTAAATAATAAATGTTCCCACTTATACTTCCATAGTTCCATAGTCTGCACTGTGTAGCAGAGCCAGACAATCAGCCCTGGCATTGCCCTCCACAGAACTGCTCAGCCCAGCTAGAGCCTGGAACCAATTTATACAAGTCTAGTCTACATCAGCTATGAAGCATCCCGGAAGACTTAAGTGGAACCTAAAACTTAATCATTTTTATTTTATAATTTTATTCCAGCTGTTGATTTTAAATCACAGATTGAGCGGTTGCTACACGCAGAATGTCTTTAAAACAGCTTGTTTAATGTCCCCTATGCACATGAGATGTTGTTTTATGTTGTGTTCATTATGCATACTGCTTCTCGGTCAGGGCTTACTTACTAACAGCAACGAAAATCTCAAAGTATAAATAATAAAAAAAATAGCCCAAACTAGTACTGCATGGACCAGTCTAACTCAGGTCAGACCAGTCAAGGCTACAAACCAATTTGAACCAGCCCAATCTACTAACTGGCCCAGACAGAATTAAAGTCATCTGTTTTTTTACCTGAAGCCTCTGCTCTGATTAATGAGGAGTGACAATCCAAGGCTCTGATTGATGGAGGTTACAATCATATGCATTGATTACTCAGACATGACAATGCAAGGCCTTGATTGGTGAACGTGACAATGCAAGGCCCTGATTGGTGAGTATGGAAAATGCAAGAAGAAAAAATTCAAACCAATGTTTAACTTACTGTGGTTGCCTGGTCATGGCTGAATAAAGGCCAGGCGATAGTGTAATCAGATCTGTAGACAGAGCTGATTACTCACAGTGAGAAAAGAGGTGTGTGTGTGTGTGTGTGTGTCTGGTGTGTGTGTGTGTGTTTCTGGTGTGTGTATGCTCTGTGTGTGTCATTGTCACAAAATAGAGAGCAAATAACTGACACTGGATAGTGATGGAGATGTCTAGCAAGAGATGGTAAAGTGGGTAATTCACATTCTTGCTGTTCGTAAAAGTCCTGCCCACGCACACCCACAGACATCAGCCAACAGAACCATTAGTTAGTGCACCTTTCCAGGTGTACATTATGAACAGTATTGGGTCAGGCTTTCATGATGAACACAGCTTACATTTTAAAGATCCACTTTGTTGTTAGTTGTTTTCTGTGTTTGGTTGACACTTTATAGGGGTACGTGGGACAAAACGGTGTTAACTAGACTTCATTGCCCACTAGGAATTAACATTCAAGTATGTGTGTGTATCTCTGTATCTGTGTGTGTGTGTGTGTGTGTGTGTGTGTGTGTACTACTTTTGCCATCTGCGCCAAGTAATCCCATCAGTTCACAGCAAACCGAGGAGTGATTGGTAATTCAGTGACATTAAAGAGTTTTCCTGTTGAAAAACCCCCCAAAAAATACACTGTCATAGTCAACTGACCATTAGAACCTCAGTGACATTCTGGAAGGTTTATGTATTAAGACCAGGGACTGAACTGTTCTAAAATTTGAACAAATTTGCTTGTGTGTACTGTGTGTTTGCATATGTGCATGTGTGTGTGCGCGCATGTACATTTTCAGAAGATGGTGTGATTCTCATATGAATGCAAATGGATGTGTCCCTGTTTGGGCAGTCATGAGTGAATTGTATGTGCCATGCAGCAGGGTAACTGGGAATTCTGTGTGGCCAATGTATTGCAGAGGAGGCGGGGCCAAGTCCCACAAGACCTTCAGGGGTCAGTCAGGCAGGGGGCCCATGTGGACCAACAGAAATATCTTGTTACATAAACAGATATAGATATAAATGAGAGAAAACGAGTGTGAGAGAGAGAGTCTGGCAGGTTAGGGGGTGGAGTTTGGTATAGAAAGGCAAGAGTGGGAAAAAAAGAGAGGGAGAAAGAGAGAAGGAGAAAGAAGGGGAGAAAGAGATTGAGAAAGGGGGAGGGATGAAGCGAGCACCCCAGGTACACGCCCTTATCATTGGAACTGTCCCAGAGGAAGGTGGAGGGAGAGGCCGATGAATGTGAGAGGGACCTGGAATGGATGGAAGGGATTGGGTAGAGAGAGTGGGGACATTTTGTGGAATCACGCAAGGTGGACAAGATGTGACCCAAGCTGAAAAATAACACGAGTTACGGCGTATCACACATGCACAGTCTAAAGACACACCCTCTCTGTCTTCTTCTGTACATAGTCGCAATGTGTGGTCTGCGGTCAAGTGAGCTTTTGGCTGGGGTATCTGAGTGTGCCCATCCATGTGAGCTGGCAAGGACTCGTGACCGTTTGAGCCATAACGTGTGTGTGAGTTGCATTATGTTGACCAGGTGGGTGTTACTTTGTGTAGCAGAGCAAGCAGGATCGGTCTGTCCATCTCCACCCCCCCTTCTCATCTCCGTCCACCGACCTAATTCCTCCTTTTGCCTCTTCTCCGCTCCTCCTTCATCTTCCTTTTACAAAGACAACCGCTCATTCATCAGTTATCTGATCAAGTCAAGTATTAAAGTGATCTTGATTAGATGGGATGACGCAGCGTCATTCTTACCCAATGAGTTCTCATGGAATCTCCCGTGGAAGTGGAGAAAACAGAAAGACAAGCAAGGGGATATGAAAATTAGACTTTACATGGGCTTATCCCACAAATCTCATAGGAAGTGCAATGTACAACATGATGAACCGGCATCACAGAGCTTTAGAGCAGACAGAAGAACAACATTCCTCAGTATGTTGGAGCACACCGTTCAGGCAAAAGACAAGCAATGGACAGATTGTGCAGTCAGAAAATCAAACAACACAGGGCATGGCGGAAAACACTGGAGGATTCCAACGGATGTTTTTAAATGTCTTCCGTCATACTGAGCAGGTCAACATCATTCATTGATCACTCATCAATTACTCACCTGACCGCATGTGGAAATAAAAAACAAACATTTGCTTACTTGCTCCTTCAAAAAGAACTCTGATGCTATTTCTTTGGAAATGATGAAAGTCCACTTCCACGTTCACGTCCTTCCAAAATTGTTTACAAACATATACATAGATGTACAGTCTATGACATTATAAAACTTCCATCTTGAGATTTGATTTGTGATTGGAGAGGCACTATGTAGATTTTTAACAACTTTGTTGATTGCGAGGGACACATTCAAAACCCAACTTGGTAAGTAGACTCCATAGAGATTATAAACATGTCTTTTTGCCAAGCCTGCATGAGTTTGGTTATGTTTATCTTGAGTCTGAGATTATAGGATGCTGTGCCACTATAGTCTTTTGACTGGTGAATGTCCGATAACTAATTGGGAGACAGTTCCGTAACTGCGGTTGAAGCTATTTAACGACCAGATAGTGCACAGAGTGTACCTAGCACAGTGTGCCTCAGTGTCCACTTTACCAATAGCGAACTCTGGTATACAATACTAAACAATGCTAATCACAGCATGTTTTAGCATCACTGGCACAGCACAGTAGAGACTGGAGCCATTCACTGGACAGTAACTAGGTTAAGCTACTCATTGCCTTTGCTTGACAATCTATTAATACAATAAAAAATTCACACCAGTCAGGCTTTGCCCTAAGAACCTATACTCTCACAGTTCCCCTTTGACTTGTGCTCTCTCTCAATATATAATCCGTTACTCCCCAACTCTGTATACATATATATGTGTGTTTGGGGTCATTATCATGTTGGAATACTGCCCTGCGGCCCAGTCTCCGAAGGGAGGGGATCATGCTCTGCTTCAGTATGTCACAGTACATGTTGGCATTCATGGTTCCCTCAATGAAATGTAGCTCCCCAGTGCCGGCAGCACTCATGCAGCCCCAGACCATGACACCCCCACCACCATGCTTGACTGTAGGCAAGACACACTTGTCTTTGTACTCCTCACCTGGTTGCCACCACACACGCTTGACACCATCTGAACCAAATAAGTTTATCTCGGTCTCATCAGACCACAGGACATGGTTCCAGTAATCCATGTCCTTAGTCTGCTTGTCTTCAGCAAACTGTTTGTGGGCTTTCTTGTGCATCATCTTTAGAAGAGGCTTCCTTCTGGGATGACAGCCATGCAGACCAATTTGATGCAGTGTGCGGCGTATGGTCTGAGCACTGACGGACTGACCCCCCACCCCTTCAACCACCTCAGCAATGCTGGCAGCACTCATACGTCTATTTCCCAAAGACAACCTTTGGATATGACGCTGAGCACGTGCACTCAACTTCTTTGGTTGACCATGGCGAGGCCTGTTCTGAGTGGAACCTGTCCTGTTAAACCGCTGTATGGTCTTGGCCACCGTGCTGCAGCTCAGTTTCAGGGACTTGGCAATCTTCTTATAGCCTAGGCCATCTTTATGTAGAGCAACAATTCTTTTTTTCAGATCCTCAGAGAGTTCTTTGCCATGAGGTGCCATGTTGAACTTCCAGTGACCAGTATGAGGGAGTGTGAGAGCGATAACACCAAATTTAACACACCTGCTCCCCATTCACACCTGA
>JACXGI010006604.1:0-41233 GCA_016801175.1 Esox masquinongy
AAATCACTCAAAAATACAAAAGAACTATGCTGAGCTCCTCTTTTAAAAATTACATAAAATTGTAAAAATATGATTAAAACAATTATAGAACAAAAATGAAACAAATGTGTAAAGATTAAAAGAAGATTAAAAGAAAATTAAAAAGTAAGAAAAGAAAGAAAGGTTGGCAAAAGGCAGGAAGCAGGAGAGTTGCGTTATGTGACTTACAGGCAACACACACACATCAAAGCGTGTCTTGGCGGTGAAAAGTTGTGCAAAGCGGAGAAATGCGAATCATCTTTCCTTTCTCTTAAATCCTTAATTCTGCGAGCGAACTTGCAATAAAATAATTAAAAGTGACTAAAAAAGTCACATTTAAATGGTAAATTCATAAGCACGAATAAGAATGACAATTATATTCTTTCAAAATTGCATTTTTATCACCTGTCTGTTTACTAAATAGTTTTGGAGTAGTATCGTTCTTCGTTCATAAGTACACGTAACACCTACGTTGTTCCTACATAACTACCCATTCTTACCACGTAACGGGCTGTAATTTGAAAGGTTACCAAAAAAATCAATCAAAGAGATAGCAGGAACAATAGCAGTGGCCAAATCAACAGTTTGGTATATTCTGAGAAACCAGATAAGGATCCAGGCAAGCCTATTTCAGCCGGTCCACAGTTAGAAGTGATGAATGTTGTTGTCCCTGGCTGGTTTTGATCTGCAGTTTTCGGTGGCCAACTGTGTCTTTAACTTTTATGCTACAGTTGTGCTCAAAAGTTTGCATACCCTTGGAGAATTGGTAATATATGTACCATTTTTAAAGAAAACACGAGTGAGCAAGCAAAACACATTTCTTTTATTTCTTATAGGATTCATATTCAACTGTAGGTTATAACAGAATGGCACAATCATAAAACAAAACATGGCAATAAAGAAAAAAATGAAATGACCCCTGTTCAAAAGTCTGCATACCCTTAGTTCTTAATACTGTGTGTTGCCCCCTTTAGCATCAATGACAGCGTGCAGTCTTGTAATAGTTGTCTATGAGGCCCCGAATTCTTGCAGGTGGTATAGCTGCCCATTCATCTTGACTTTCGTGCAGAAGAATGCAAATTGTCTGCCAGTATTTTCTGATAACATGCTGCATTCATCTTGCCATCAATTTTCACAAGATTTCCCGTGCCTTTAGAGCTCACACAGCCCCAAAATATCAGTGAGCCACCACCATGTTATTTTGGTCTCGTCACTCCAAATTACAGTGTGCCAGAGGCTGTAAGATGTGTCAAGGTGTTGTCGGGCATATTGTAACCAGGGTTTTTGTGTCTTCTTTCTAAAGAAAAGGCTTCTTTCTGGCAACTCGACCATGCAGCTCATTTCTGTTCAAGTATCGTTGTATTGTCCTCCTTGAAACTGGTGAGCTCTGCAACACAAAAAGGCCTGGACGTCCACAGAAAACAACAGTGGTGGATGATCATAGGATTCTTTTGTTGGTAAAGGAAAAACCCTGTTCACAACATCCAGCCAAGTGAAGTGTTGTAGGTATCCCAGAAGGAGTGGAGGGGGCGGATCCGGTGGCTTTCATGTCGGGTTTCTTCACGGAGGTCCTTGGTAATTCTCTTGCACCCACTCCCATGAAGCTCGATAGGGCTTATCGCCTCGGTCCTCCTCTTACGGGCAGCGCTGTCAACGCAAGACCGAGTGTGATGATCGTCAAGTTTCACAACTTCAGGGACAAGGAGGCAATCATCCGGAGGCCTGCGAATGAACAACTGCACTTCCATGGCAAAAAAGTCTACATCTTCCCGGACTTCACGTCTGTTGTGGCCAAGAAAAGGGCAGCGTTTCTTGACGTAAAACGCATTCTTCACGAGAAGAAGGTCCGGTTCTCTTTGCGCTTCCCGGCTAAGCTGCACATAGACCACAACAGTGAGAGCTTTCGGTTTGATTCTCCTGCAGAGGCAAAAGCCTGGCTCGGCCGAAACGTTTGATTTTTTTGTAAGGCTACATTTTTGCCAACCTTGATTTGTAACCCACCGCCCAGCTAAGCATCCACATTTCAGGTACGCTCTTCTCTCTTTTGAAAGGAAGAAACGAGCATTGGACTTCCACTCTATCCCCACTGCAGTTTTTGGTTACATGAATGTATGTGTACTTATTTTTAAGGCAAGATGGTACACCGAAACACAATTGTGTAACTTCCCATCATGGGCCGTTTTGCTCTCCTGTCTATTTGTATTTGCTTCATACTTGCCTGGGGTATTGTGTTTATATGTAGACAGAACTTTAACATACATAAACATATATATTTTTTCACCATTATGTATGTATGAGTGGGTGTATGTAGGTATGAGTATGTATGCTTGTGTGTGTGTGTGTGTGTGTGTGTGTGTGTGTGTGTGTGTGTGTGTGCGCTTTTGGCTGCCAGTATATTTAGAAACTATTCCTTGTGCTTATGTTGGCTTGTCGATGTAGATATGTTTGCAAGTATAGGCGCCTATGTGTCTAACCGATGTTAGTCAGATATAGTTAAGTCGCTGTGTTCTGAGGCATTGTTACATTTTCTAAACGCATCTAGTTTTTTTAAGTTGTTCATGTGCGATGGGGCCTCCCACGTTCGCTGCTTAAAATGCACGGGAGCTACGTCAGTGTTTTGGTGCTGTCTCAGAATGTGGAGGCTTGGTATTTGGGAGGGGGGTTGGGGGCAAATGTTTTGTATGGATGTATGTCTGTCTTTTTTTTCTACGTCAGATTCGTGTTCTCTCCCTTTTTATTTTCATTATGTCCTTTTTTATTTTCTCTGTTTTCCTCACAAAACCTGGGCCGGTCTCTTCTTTTTCCCCCTTTGAATATTTTAAATGGCTAGCACCAGTAATGTTGATCGGATTGGTGGGGGTGCGCCTGCACCTATTAAGTTCATATCTTGGAACGTAAAATCGATGAACACCCCAGTTAAGAGGTCTAGGGTCTTCTCTCATTTGAAAAAGCTTAGAGCGGATGTGGTTTTTCTACAGGAGATACATCTTCGCATTAATGGCCACTCGAGTTTGCAAAACCCCAGATATAATCAAGTTTTTCACTCCCTCTTTAACTCCAAGGCAAGGGGGGTTGCAATTTTGATTAGTAGCAGAGTACAGTTTACTGTGTCCAATGTTATCTCTGACAGCAATGGCAGGTATGTTATTCATAACCGGCACTCTCTGGCACATGCTGGTTCTGGTCAACGTGTATGCCCCAAACTTTGATGACGTTAGTTTTGCCAACTGCTTGCTCGGGAAAATCCCTTCTTTAAATACCCATCGTTTGATATTTGGCAGGGACCTGAACTGCGTTGCTAGTCCTGCTCTGGACCACTCCAATCCATGGAATGCCTCTCCCTCTGCTATGTCTAAAGCCTTCTCTAATTTTATGGTTGAGAATGGGTGTACTGGTCCGTGGAGATTTCTTAACCCCCGGGCAAGGGAATATTCTCTCTTTTAAAATTGAGCAGCTTTCCGCGGCCATCCTTGACCTGGACCCACGCTATGCCTTGGCCCCTTCTCCTGAGCTATATAAACAGCGCTTAAACCTCCAATCTGAATAAACCTTGCTTCCACTCAGGATGCTGAGCGGTTGCTGCTACGCTCACGGGCTACCTATTTTGAACATGGAGACAGGGCCACTCGCTTGCTGGCACACCAATTAAAACGACGGTCTGCTGCGCGGTTGATTCCCAATATTACAGACGCCTCCCAAACTTTGATCTCTGATCCTAAAGGAATCAATGACACCTTTACATACTTTTATTCCTCCCTATATACGTCCAAGTCCCCGCTGGACAATGCCAAAATGAGAGAATTTCTGGATTCATTGGACACCCCTTTGGTTGACGCTGACTCTACGGCTCACCTTGATTCCCCTCTCACCCTTGAGAGGAGAATCATGGTGAGCCGTGGTTCTGTCTATTAAATCGATGCAGAGTAGCAAGGCCCCGGGGCCTGACGGCTTTCCCACTGAGTTTTATAAGAAATTCCAGGAAAGGTTAGCACCCTTACTACTATCTGTATACAACGAGTCGCCTTAACGCAAGCATCCATTGCGCTGCTTCTTAAAAAAGGAAAGGACCCCACCTCTTGTTCTACGTATAGGCCCTTAAGCCTTCTTAATGTAGATGTTAAGATGCTTGCGAAGCTCATCGCACAACGCCTGGAGACGGTCCTTCCGGGAATCATTTCGGAGGAACAAACTGGCTTTATGAAGGAGAGACACTCTTTTTTCAACATTCGGACGTTGTTTAATATTATTTATTCCAAGCAAGTCTCTCAGTGCCCTGAGCTGGTAATCTCGCTGGATGTGGAGAAGGCCTTCGATAGAATCACTTCGCAGTTCTTGAGAAATTTGGGTTTGGGGACAAGTTTTGTTTGTGGGTCTGCCTGCTGTACACATCCCCCCAGGCCAGTGTCTGCACCAATGACTCCCATTCCAAGTGTTTTGCCCTCGGACGCGGCACTAGACAGGGGTGTCCTCTGTCCCCGCTACTGTTTGCCATTGCGATTGAACCAGTCTTTGTCGCATTGCGAACATCTCCCTTCTTTCAGGGTGTTTCAACGGAGGGGGTTGAGCACAGGCTGTCATTGTACACTGATGATTTGCTGCTCTATGTCACTGACCCGGTGGTCTGCCCTCTATTCTTTCTATTCTGGACAACTTTGGCTCTTTCTCTGGTTACAAATTGAATCTCCATAAGAGCGAATGCTTCCCAGTAAATCCGGCGGCTCTCCAGCAACGGCAATCTGACTTGCCTTTCCAGCTCAGCCGCTCTGGCTTTAAATATCTTGGTGTGAATGTGACTCGTTCTTTTCCATTTCTTTTTTCTGTGAACTTTGCTCCTCTTCTCACGCAGATGAAGTCGGATTTTCAGAGGTGGGGTACTTTACCCCTTACACTGATAGGGCGGATTAATGCTGTGAAGATGAATAGTCTGTCCAAGTTCCTTTACCTTTTTCATTCTATTCCGCTGTTTCTGCCAAAAAACTTTTTCAAGTCAATTGACCAGGCCATCACCTCATTCATATGGGCGGGTAGGGTACCCAGAGTCAGTAGATCTCTGCTTCAGAGGTGCAGATTTAGTGGAGGTCTGGCTTTCCCCAACTTTCTATACTACTACTGGGCGGCCAATTTTCAGAGACTACCATTCTGGTTACACGCTTCAGACTCCCATGGTGTTGTCTTGAGTCACGCTCCTGCATCTCTACTTCTCTCCCTGCCCTGCTTTGCTCCTCTCTCCCGACATCCCCTTCTCGCTATACTGTCAACCCTGTTGTGCTCTCCACCCTTAGGATCTGGTACCAGTTTCGACGGCACTTTAAATTCTCCTCTGCATCTACCTTGGCCCCTATTGATAGAAATCATGCATTTCCCACATCCATAGTGGATACTGCCTTCTCCCTTTGGTCAAGAAAGGGTGTTGCTACCTTTCAGGACATGTATGGTGACAGAGGTTTTTTCAGTTTTCCTGATCTTGCCTCTGAGTGTTCTTTGCCTCCATCACACTTTTTCCGCTACCTTCAGGTACGGCACTGTTACGCATGCAGGTACCCTGTATGTACGTTTGTGTTTTTCCCCTCCTGCCGTTTCTCCAGGTGTCCCTTATGTTCCTGATTGTGCTCGTTGGTGTTTCCCACCTGGCAGTCATGAGTGCATCGCCTGACTGCTGAGGTGGACCAATCAGTGGACACCCATCCTAATTGTACCACCTGTTCCTTTTTCCATTACCCAATCAGATCACACATCCCCTAGTTTAAAAACCCAGTCAGTTGGTTCTCCCAGAGAGTCTCTTTTGATTTACCCCACATGGACATAGACACTCTTGAGATACATACCTTTTTTGATAGACAGACACTTTGTTCATACATACATCACTTAGTTTAGCACATACATCTCACTTTGTCCTGTTTCATGTGAGTATGTATTGCTGTGGTGTTTTGTTTGGTGTTGTCTAGTCAATTGTTCGCTGTGTGCTGTTTAGTCCTTGTTCAACCTGTGTGTTTTTGTTTGTCCCTGTGTCCCTGGGAAAAGGGTTTTTTAGCAAGTCGCCCTTGGGCATACACAACCCGTAGGAAAACTTTGTCTAAAAACACTAGTTAGAACTGAGCGGACCACCCACTGTATTTCTATATTGGTTAGTAGTTAGCTAAGCGGTTCTTGAGGCAGGCAAGTTAAGTTTAGGGGTGTTTTGACTATTATTTCATTTCTTGGATCCAGGTCAGCCCCCTTTACCGTGTGTTTATAATAAACGTTTTATGTTTGACGGTAGCTTTGGTTGTCTGTGTCGTTTGTTCTCACTGTTCCTGTACACTACACCACTTTGCATGAGTTTTATGTAACGGGTCTCTGTACCATCCACCCTAGACCGCTAGAGCCACAGGGTTCGTAACAGGCACTTTGCTTCCTCCCAGTTCCCTGGCTTTCCGGCCCTGACCCCAAGTAGACCCTGGGATGCTGTGTTATATCTACTACCCCATCAGAGAGGATTAATCTCTCAAATCTACTCGTCCATTATGTCTCTTGATGTGCACTCCACTGACAAAATCAAGTTGGCTTGGTAGTGGGAGATGGGGCTTGAGTTCACGCAAGAGTGGTGGAATGAGGCAGTGGACAGGATATGCTCCACAACACCTTGTGCTCGCCTGGGTCTTATCCAATTTAAAGTTTTACACAGAGTGCACTTCTCCAAGGCCAGATTGGCTTGTATATACCCTGACGTAAAAGATGAGTGTGATAGATGCTATGCCTCCCCCTGTGACCGCACTCACATGTTTGCCCAATGCCCTGTCTTGAATAACTTTTGGGACTCTATATTTAAGGTACTGTCTGAGGTGCTAGGTGTAGCCCTGCAGCCGTGCCCCCTGTTAGCGGTGTTTGGCATCCCTGTTGATTTGTCCTCCTTGAGCCACAGACAGGCAGATGTAGTTGCATTCTCGTCCTTACTGGCCCGGTGTAGAATACTTTTAAACTGGAAGTCAGTCCACACCCCATCCGTTTCTCAGTGGCTCAGTGATGTTATGTTTTTCTTACAGCTAGAAAAAATAAAATTTTCGCTCAGGGACTCCACTGTCAACTTTACAAAAAAATGGCAGCCTTTTATTTCTTACCTTGAACAGCTAGAAAAACTACCTTCTGATTAGTTTATTTCTTCGGTTTTGTCCCCCCACCCCCACCCCCCTTGTACTGTTTGTTTGCTCGTTCATGTTATGTTCTCCAGGTCCTCGTTTTTAGATTTGTAGTCTTCTGTGTATGTGTGTGTGTGCATGAGTGGGGTTCATTGGGAATGGTTGGGGGTGGGGTTAACAGAAAACTGAGCAGTGGTCTACTCTCTGAGTGCTAACTTCCATTGTTGCTACTGTCTATCTGTTCAATAAAATTTCAATGCAAAAAGAAAACAGAAGCAGCCGGATGAATTCTAAAGTGTATAGGGATATATTGTCAGCTCAGATTCAGCCAAATTCAGCGAAGTGGATTGGACGGTGTTGTAAAGGACCCTTAAAGTGTCAGAAATGTTTTATAGTTTTCTACATTCTTTTTGGTCATGTTTTTTTTACATTTCATTGTGACATTTATTTTGAAAGCAGCCACGTTGCCTACTGAATTTGGCACAGTTATATATTGTTAACTGTACGCAAGCAGATGACAGGATAGGAAAAGTTTAAGTGAAGAGAAGGTGTTTTGGCGAAAGAAAATTACGGGAAATATAGCACCTAGCTTGAAAGCAAACAAGGTCATGTAATTACTTAAAACATTGATTTATTTTAATGTTCTGAATTTCATGAAAACATATTGAACAAATCGAGCAGTCCAGCATCTTCCTATATGTCATTGCCACTTGGACTTTAACAGTGAATGTTGCATCCACATGGGCAGCGTTTTAAATGGACTTGATGGTCAAAATCTGTCATAGCTAAAGACATTTGCAACAGAATCATTGAGTATTATTTGTACAGTGAGAAACAGACCAAATAAGATTGCTAGTGAGGGAATTATATTTTATCTGCGGTCTTTAATACCTCCTTGCATATATGGTTTGAGACAGTAAAGGTTATCCATGTTAATTAACTATATGGACATAAGTATAAAGTATTCTTCTATTGTTCAAAAGTAATATTGTATAAAGAGTTAGGGACTGCTGCATATTTTATCTGATTGGTTTACGTTTCATTTAAAACATATGTTCCATCTTCCAAAATGTCGTAAGCTCCACACTGACTCCTCTCTAGTATCCACTTAGCTCACCGCGTGGTTACTCTCAGCGCTGTATCCACCGCGCTTTCTATCGATAACCCCTCCCCCTCAAATGTTGCGGTTGTTCAAAATAATTGGAAGGCTCACACATGCTGTATGCACCTGGCAGAGTCGTTAACGGCTGAGATAGGCAAATTCTGATTGCCTGCAGAATGGTTCTTGATTTAACCCTTTCAAATCTTTCTTGCTTTTTGACCATAAAATAATTTCAAGACATTGCAATTCAAGAAGTTCCTCACATGGTCAAGCCTCTACATATGGTTGGATTTAAAATAAAAAGCAGTTTGGCCTTGTACTGTTTCTTTCTTTTACTCTTTTACTTTTTATGTTTATTCCAGTAAAAGGTCCTATCTTCAGTGGCTACATTGGAATTTTTGAAGGAAGGCAGACACACATGAATTTATAAATTCTGAATGACTGAACATTTTATAATGCTTTCTTGCTGTAACACACACATGGTTATTTTGAGATATGTTACCAGCTAAATCCCGTGAATTATTTACTATGTTAATCTAACCTATAGTTGCATAATAATAATAAAAGTCAATCTTTGAAGTTACTGAAATTATGTCTGTTTGATAACTGTATTTTGACAGTTTACAAATGCATTTAGACACTATTCACTGATTAAAAAAATATTTATACAATGTTTTTGTTTTGAAAATGTCCATAATTATACGACATATGTCAATTAACAAACAAATCTCTGTAAAATTACAGAACCAATAGTTTTTGTTAATCTTAATTGTCACTAATTGTTTTTAGAAATATTTCTACATTATTAAACTTAAATTTAACACTTATCTTTTAAATAAAATAACAATATTTGTGAAAATATGATGAATTGGTGAATGTATTTTAACAGTGTTTTATGTAAAAAAACAACATTTTCTTTAAAAAATAGAAAGGTTATGTTTATTTACAGCTACAGGTTTTTTTCATGTTATTTTACATTAGACATGTTAATTCACAGTCTATTTTTGTAATTTTATTAATATTGTCATGTATTTTGAAAATACGGGAAAAATCTGTAAAATAAACAGGGGAAAAAATGTTAAATTACAGATTTTTGTTACAGTGTATTTGTAAGGATTTCATATTTTTATTAGTGATTTATTGTAAAAAAAAAAAAAAAAAAACTCAAATCCAAAAATCAAAGAGTTCAGGCATAAAATTCAGGAGTTAAGGGATATGAGATAGAGATCGCCTAATGGAAGAAATTCAAGCAAGAACAAGCTCTTAACAATCTCCCAGTTCAGCCACAAGAATTCTGCAAGGAATCTCAAGGTCCTTGACGCTCTATCCACACAAAAATCCCAACATACAAAATGCTTGCTTTGCAAAGTGAGTAAACACAGAAAAGGGAACGAAGGCTTGTCTCTAAATATGACCAATGGAAAATCCAAGCCTGCAAAGCAAGAGAACAGCTAAAATAAGACAATGGATAGCCAGCTGGCATCTCTAATAGACATAATATAGAAAGGGAAAGAGGATGTTTTAAACAAGTATCTTGAAATTCAAGATCACATAACTCCATCAACTGATTTAAGGAGACGTATTGACGCATGTGAGGCAGTGACAGCAGATATGATCAAAATGGCTCATGAAAGGTTGTCAGGCAGTGATGGAGAGTTTGTAGCTGAACCGGAACAACATTGTTTACGTGAATTGCTTGATCGTGACTATGCTGACTCCATTTGTGGATCAACTGCCTCCCAAGTGAGCCAGAAGTCTAGTGTTAAATCCAGTCATCACTCAATAGAATCAAAGCATATAGATGCAGCAGCAAAGGAAGTTTGCTGGAAGTGTGAAGTGTTGCTGGAAGAAGAGAAACAAAGTGAAAGGATACAAAACTTGGAAAAGCAACAAAGAAAGGATTGTGAAGTTCAAAAACGTAAGAACGATTACAAGCTGAGAAAGATGTAAGAGTGGCTCGCTTCAGGTTGCAGACCTACAATCAGGAGATGGCACTGGAAAATTGCTTCCAGCTTGCTAACAGCAGTACCTTAGAACAACATCATCATACATCTCCAACAGTCATCCGGCATTCTTCATCCCCTAATGTGGATGTGGCTACTCTAGCTCAGGCATTCCAGGATAGCATAGCCATTAATAGACTTCCAATGCTAGAGCCATTTGTATTCAATGATGATCCAATTCAGTTCCTTTAATGGAAGGCCTCATTTGTATCTCTTATTGATTTTAAGGTATATCTTCTGCAGACAAGTTTATTGTCTAATAAGATATGTGGGTGGTCCAGCTTGTAAGACCCTCGATGGTGTCTTTTACAGGAATGACAATGAGGCCTACAAAGATGCATGGAACAAACTGAATCATCACTTTGGACAGCCATAGTCATACAGAGGGCTTTTAGAGAAAAGCTTGCAAATTGGCCAAGAATACAACTAAAGGACTCAGTTGGACTCAGAGACCTTTCAGATTTTTTTAATGCGTGTCAAGATGCTATGCCTCATGTTAAGGGTCTCCAAATATTAAATGACTGTGAAGAGAATCGGAAACTAGTTAAAAAATTGCCTGATTGGGCAGCTTCTTGCTGGAACTGACAGGTAACACGAACCTTAAATGAAAGTAAAGAATTCCCCAGTTTCAGACATTGTTACTTTCATGTCGATGGAAGCAGAGATTGCCTGCAACCCATCGTTTTTCCATGCTCTCCATTCATCAGAATCCAACACTGAAAAACAAAATCTAAGGGAAGTCCAAAGGAACAAGGCAAGTGCCCTTGGCACTCAAACAGCAAAAGACAACAAAAATCAAAGGTCAATTAAAGGAGGTGCAAAGCCACTGTGTATGTTTTGTCAAGACAAATACCATTAGCTCCATGGCTGTCCTAAATTGATGACCAAGTCGCTTGAGGAGCGACGAAAGTATGTGAAAGAAAATAAACTTTGCTATGGCTGCATGAAAACCAATCACCGTGTAAGGACTGTCGTCATCGCCATTCATTTTACAGATGTAAAAGAAAGCAACCCACATATCTCCACAATAACAATTATGCAAACAAAGAGAAGCCTACACCTCTGGCAATTTCTTTTCAGAGTAATACGAATGAGACAGCAACTGCATTGGCAGTCAGTGTAGCTGCAGATGAACAATCTACTAACACTTCAATGATCGTACCAGTGTGGGTGTCATCAAAGAACAACCCAAGAGCTGAAAAACCTGTACTGTATATGCCCTGCTCGACACCCAGAGTGATACAACGTTCATTAATCAGGAAGTGAGCAATGCCTTACAAGCATTCAGTAAAATTGAAATTAACTACTATGATTTGATGTGACACAGTATTGATGAGCAAAAGAGTATTAGGTCTCTGTGTAAGAGGTTACAGCTCTGTCGACTATATTGACCTTCTTCCTGTCTACACCAAAAATTGCATACCTGTAAATTGCACCCACATTCCAACATGTGAAGCATCTCTCCGCAGTAGTCAATGAAAACCTACCACTGAAAGATTGTGAAGTTGGTCTTCTGATCGGGAACAACTGTCCAAGAGCAACGGCACCAAGACATGTCATTTTAGGTGGAAATTATTAACCCTACACTGTTCTAACTTACTTAGGATGGAGTATTGTAGGTTGCTCATCGCCTTTGCTTGATTCACCAAATGTCTGTGTCACCGGCTTATCGTCAAGGAGTTGTCCCCAGTAACCCCTGCAGATGCTATTCACATTCTGGAGTCTGATTTCAAGGACCCAAATGAAGATGGCAAGACTGTGTCTCAGGACAACATTCTCTTCCTTAACAAGCTAAACAGTAGAATAAAGAAAAACAGTCACGGCCACTATGAAATGCCATTCCCCTTTAAGGAGAGAACCAGTCTTCCCAACAACAAACAACTTGCTATTGTTTGGCTCAGTCATTTCAAATAGAAACTGTGAAAGGATGAACGCTATAAGGAACATTGTGAAGTCCATGGATGAAGTAATTGAAAAGGGTGATGCAGAAGAAGTTGTAGATGAGGGAAACAAAGGAGAGAAATGGTATATTCCTCATTATGGCATCTATCATCCTAAAAAGCCAGATAAACAGAGTGGTATCTGACTGCTCTGCCAAGTAAAAAGGAACACGCTTGAATGACCATCTGCTTCCAGGGCCTGATCTGATGAACAATCTAAATGGTGTTTTGATTCGTTTTCGCCAGAATCCTATTGCATTGATGTGTGACTTTGAGATGATGTTTCACCAATTCCATGTGTGTGAGGTTGACCAAAACTATCTGCGTTTTCTTTGGTGGCAAAAGTGGAGATCTCATTGCAGAGCCACAAGTATACCGCATGAAAGTGCATTTGTTTGGCGCTGTCTCATCTCCTGCATGTACAAACTATGGATTAAAGCATTTAGCAAAGGCGAATAGTGACCTACACCCACTAGGCTCACAATTCATCATGAGAGAATTTTACATTGATAATGGGGTCACAAGGGTTGACAGTGTTGAACATGCCATTCAACTTGCACATGAGGCCAGAGAACTTTGCCCTTGGTGGTCTTCGGCTGCACAAGTTTGTGTCTAATGACTGAGCTGTACTTGAAAGCATACCGCCATCTGAACGTGCATCTGACATTAAAGACCTTAACCTTGCCTTTGATGGCTTGCCATCAAAAAGAGCACTAAGAATTAAATGGCACATTGAGTCTGACTGCTTTCAGTTCAATGTCAAGGACCTCAAGAATCAACCCGCAACGTGCCGTGGTATGCTGTCTTTGGCTTCTTCCTTGTACAATCCTTTAGGTTTCATAGCTTCATTCTTGCTCAATGGGAAGGTAGTACTGCAAAAAATGTGTAGACATGACACAGGTTGGGATAACCCTTTGACAGATGAACTTCAACCAAGGTGGGAATTTTGGAAAAATTATCTTGTTAATTTGAAAAAAGTGGACATATCCGGTGGTTATGCACCTGCCGACTTTGGAAGGTTTACCAAATCAGAGATACACCACTTCTCTGACGCAAGTACGAGAGGATGTGGTCAGTGTTCATATCTTAGACTAAGGAATGAAGAGGGAGACATCCATTGTTCCCTTGTCATGGTAAAATCCTGTGTCTCACCCACAAAGGTCACAACTACTCCCAGGCTAGAACTGACAGCTGAAGTTCTCTCAGTAAAAACTAGCCATGTGCTCAAGGAGGAGCTCGGATATGCTGATGTTGAAGAGTTTTTCTGGACTGATTCCAAAGTAGTTCTGGGATACATTAACAATGAGGGACAAAGATTCCACACATTTGTATCGCCAAGACGTTGCAGAAGATGTCTCAGTATAACTCCTCAGCAATGGAGATACATCCCGACTGATTAAAACTCAGCAGATCTCGCCGTCCAGAGGCCTTACAGTCAATGAACTGCTATCATCCGAATGGTTTTCAGGACCTAAGTTTCTATGGAAGGATGAAATATTTCTTCCAGAAAATGTTGTTCCAGAGTTGTCAATAGGAGACCCAGAAGTTAGAGAGGCTCAAGTGCTAACCACGACAACTACAGAGCGAGTAAGCCTTGCGGATCACTTGTCTAAACTCACATCTTGGTCTTGAACTACTGAGGCTGTCGCATGCCTCCGTCATCAAGCAAACAAGGACCGAGCAAATTGTCTCTCCACGGTTATGGAACGGGAGAAAGCAGAGCGTCTTATAATCAAAGATCTGCAGGGACATGAATATCTAGGTAAAGGAACGGAACTACCAGTTCATAATGAGTTACACTGCCCAAATGGATTTCTAGACAAAGATGTTGTGCTCAAGGTGGGAGGAAGATTTCGTGACTCATCTCAGTCAAGCATCCTGCAATCATCCCCAAAGAACACCACATTACAAAACTGATAATTGCCCACTATCATGAAAAGGTCAAACATCAGGACAAAGGTCTCACTAATATGAGATTAGGTCAAACATGTCAACAGATGCCTTCATTAATGGTTTGCCGCTGCTTCATTGCCATATGTGGTGCAGTTCATCAGATTAAATCAGACCCAGGGAGCAACTTTATGGGAGCCAAAAGTGAATTGAAGGAAGCATTAACGGAAGTTGATGTGGACAGGCTGTCTACCTTTCTCATTGAGAAACAATGTGACTTCACCATGAACGCACCCTATTCAAGTCATGTAGGCAGTGTCTGGGAATGACAGATCAGGACTATAAGAGACATCCTTAGCTTCATGCTCTCTCTCTCTTCTGACAGGCTAGA
The DNA here is from genome assembly GCA_016801175.1 of Esox masquinongy. Lineage (NCBI taxonomy): Eukaryota > Metazoa > Chordata > Actinopteri > Esociformes > Esocidae > Esox > Esox masquinongy. The sequence goes on from JACXGI010006604.1 coordinate 14,460, forward strand.
TGACGCTTCTCTACGTGCTTACTTTATTGAAGCAATGACAGTTGTTAACAGTTGCCCGCTCACCATTTATAACCTCAACGATCCAAATAGCGTTGAACCCCTCACTCCTAATTACCTGCCTTCCATGAAATCTACCACAGCTCTACCTCCTGCAGGCAAGTTCATAAAGGAGGACATGTATGCTCGGAAAAGGAGGCGGCATATTCAATACCTAGCAGAACAGTTCTGGAGCCGGTCTGCTTTTTCAACCTCTTCTCTGAAGATGTATAATACTGTCAATGGTTTACATCACCAATTAATACTGTTTAGTTACCTTATTGCTAATCAGATCATTTCAGGTATATAAATCATTTGTGCTTTCTGTATACCATAAGTGTGGGAGTGTAAAGGGCCCTTAAAGTGTCAGAGATGTTTTATAGTTGTGCCTTTATTTTCTACAATGTTTTTGGTCATGTTTTATTTTTACATTTTATTGTGACTTTTTTTTTTAAAGCAGCCACATTGCCTACTGAATTTGGCGCAGATATACAGCTCCGGAAGAAATTAAGAGACCACTGTACCTTTTTCTTTCCTTTCCAAAAAAGTCAAAAAGGAAGGTTTTGAGTGATGAACAGAAGGGTTAAAATTAAGAGACCACTGCAAATTGAACGCTTCTGTTCCTCACTCAAAACTTTCCTTTTCAACTTCTTTGGAAAAGAAAGAAAAAGGTGCAGTGGTCTCTTAATTTTTTCTGGAGCTGTAAATAGTAAAGTGTGCGCAAGCAGGTTAAAGGATGGGAATAGTTTAAGTGAACAGAAGGTCTTTTGGCAAAAGGAAATTATGGGAAATATAGCACCTAGCTCAAGAGCAAACAAGGTAATGTAATTACTTAAAACATTGATTCATTTTAATTTTCTGAATTTAATCAAAACATATTGAACAAACCATTTGTAATAGCATTACTATATATAAGTAGGCTAGCAATATAACGTCACCTATAGCCTATTGTTTGTGAAGGCTAATCTCCCGCCACATTAGCAACCTGTTTTCTCTCAATTAGTTATTGTGCTTTAAAAGGAAATGGTGTAATTTTATTTCAAATTGTAAGAGCCTTTTATTTCTACTCCATCACCTCTTACGGTGTGCTTATGGAATGGTGAAGCAAATAAACATTTCAGAACCATCAGTTCGAGACTTGACCATCATTGACCATAATTGAGTTGGCTCATTGTCCACTTTACAGATGGACAACAAGCTAAAACATACTGTGAAAGCAACCCAGTTTTTTAAGGCAAAGAAGTAGAATATTATACAATGGCGGAGTCAATCACCTGATCTCAACCCGATCAAGCATGCATTTCACTTGCTGAAGACAAAATTTAAGGCAGAAAGACCCATGAACAAACACCAACTGAAGACTGCTGCAGTAAAGGCCTGGGAAAGCATCATAAAGGAGCAAACCCAGCGTTTGGTCATGTCCATGTGTTCCAGACTTCAAGCAGTCATTGCCTGCAAAGGATTCTCGACAAAGTATGAAAAATGAACATTTTATTTATGATTGTGTTAATTTGTCCTATTACAATTGAGCCCCTGAAATAAGGGGACTGTGTATGAAAATGGTTGCAATTCCTAAACGTTTCATACAATATTTTTGAATTAAAGCTGAAAGTCTGCCCTTCAAATGCATCTCATCTGTTTCATTTCAAATCCATTGTGATGGCGTACAGAGACAAAATATGACCTAACTTAAGTTAATGAATCCACTTGATTTCTGTTAAGGAAGATCTCCTTTATAGGTACACCACATATTGAGTAGTTTTACTGTAACATTTAGGAGAAATTTACATTGAAATGTATAATGTCTCTCTATGGAGAAATGGATGCTGTCACGAACTAGATATGAATGCTTCTCATGAACTAAAACATTTTTGTGTGTGTGTTATCATCTGTTTTGAGTACAAGTGACGGGGGAGCAGATACACCATGGGGACTGGCAGCAGTAAGAACAACGTCTGCCTGCCGGATCCACTGATCGGACCAGTAAAGTTAATGGTGGATAAGTGGGGCACGAATGTCTCAGGACAAGTAATATTGTGGCACAACATATCTGATTTTCCATTAAAAGGAACATTTAGCGAGGCTAAGTAAAAAAAAATGTAGAAGGAAGTTAGAAGAGTTTGAAAAGAGTAAGAAAGGAAAGAAAGATAAAATTAAGTGGGATAACTATGTTAGAGAGAGGCCAAGAGAAGGTCTGAGAGTGGGAGTAAAAAGATAATGGTGAAGGGAAGTGTGACAGAGATGAGAAAGTTAAGAAAACGAATAGGAATAGGAATAGAGAGGATAAGCGTGACATTCCACCTCCTTACTATACTCCAATCCCTGCATCTCCTGTACCATCTCTATTAAATACCGTCTCTATTTCCAACCCAGGCACCGCTCCTTGCATTCCTCTACCCGAAGCTGGAAAACTTCACAAATTCCTCTACAGAGTTTAACCCTGAGACTGTTATATGCAAAAATATGCATATAGGACTAAACCACCATGTATTAGCGGTCCAATTAACAGGCAAACAACAATAATTATTTGGCTTTACTGATAGGATACCCCACATTTCAATTGCAAAGACAGATCAGGTTAATTGTTGACACGCTGTACGCTGCTGGCTGTTACCTACCTGGCCACCGGCAAAACATTTTGGAATTTACTTAAACTAAGTGGTTAAATTCTGTTTTAGGAGTTTACCAACGTAATATTTTTATCTATTGACTTTTTACCCAACTTTTCTACACCGGAACTCTATTTGGACATAATAAACAAAGCTACTCGCCCCTTAACACCCGAAGCTAAGTACCATTATGCCTTATAATTGTAGTTGTTGTAATTTCAACACGGAGGAGAACTATCATCTTCAGATAAAGGTAGCAGAGTTAGAGGCTCGGAAAAAACAGCGTCTGTGCCACCAGTGAGAAACAACAGTGTTGTTAGCTCCCCGGCACAGCTCCTGCAGCTGGGCAAGAACTTTCTCTTGGTCACTGGGAAGAAATGCCGCCGACCAGTTAAACCTGGGTCGCTGCTAGAGCCGACAGAGATTTTCAACAGGTTTTCCCCACTGGAGTCGGAGTCAAGGCCCGAGCCGTCTTCGGAGGGGAATGATCAGCAGGCGTTTTGTACCGGTGGCCCGGAAAAACTGAAAACTTTAGTCATCGGCGATTCCATTACCCGCAGTATTAGACTAAAGAATCAGCCGGCGATCGTGCACCGTTTACCAGGGGGCAGAGCCACTGACGTAGCCACAAATCTGGGGTTGGTGCTAGTGAAGTCTAAAACTGGCAAGTATAGAGAGTACAGAGATATTGTTATTCACGTTGGCACCAATGACGTTAGGATGAAACAGTCAGAGGTTACAAAACGGAACATAGCATCAGTGTGTAAATTAGCTAGAATGATGTGTCAGCATCGAATAATTGTCTCTGGCCCCCTCCCAGCTAGGGGTAGTGACAAGCTCTACAGCAGACTTGCACAACGCAATTGCTGGCTGAAAACGGAGTTCTGCCCATCGCAGGAGGTAGAGTGTAGATAACGGGCTCTCTTTTTGGGACTCTCCCAGAAATAGGGCCAAGCCTGATCTGCTGAAGAGTGACGGACTCCATCCTAGCTGGAGTGGTGCTCTTCTTTTATCTAGGAACATTGACAGGAGTCTCACTCCTATAGCCTCACCATGAGATAGGGTGCAGGACAGGCCGCAGGCTGTTAGCCAGCCTGCTAGCATAGTGGAGTCTGTCGATAACATAGTGAGAGTAGTTAGTATAGTTTTACCTATTGCAACTGTGACTCGTTCCAGGCTGAGAAAAGTTAAACAAGGTAGTGCTAACAATAGCAACCTTATTAAGATAAAGCCTTCCTCCACCTCAGTCACAAAAAAATGACTGTATTACCTCACATCTCAAAATGGGACTCCTCAATGTTAGATCCCTTGCTCCAAAGGCAATTGCAGTAAATTAATTTATCACTGATCATAAGCTAGATGTTATTGGCTTGTGTGAAACATGGTTAAAGCCTGATGAATTTACTGCCCTAAATGAGGCCTCTCTTCCTGGCTACACTAGTGATCATATCCCTCGCACGACCCCGAAAAGGGGGGGGGGGGTTGCTAATATGTATGACAGTAAATATAAATTTACACTTAAACACATCACTGTTTTTCATTCTTTTGAAGTTTTACTCATGAAAGCTAACCAGGCTGATAAATCGTTTTTCATAGCTACTATTTACAGGCCCACTGGGCCATACACAATGTTCCTCAATGAGTTGCCTGAATTCTTGTCTATCCTTGTAGTAATGGCAGATAGTATTCAAATTTTTGGTGATTTCAGTGTTCATATGGAAAAGTCAAATGACCCTCTTCAAAAAGCTTTTGAAGCCATAATTGACTCAATGGGTTTTGTCCAACATGTCTCAGGTCCAACACACTGCCACAATAATACCTTGGATTTAGTCCTGTCACGAGAAATAGATATTGTAGATCTAATCATTTTTCCCCATAATCCTGGAATATCGGATCACTGTCTTATTTACATTTACTGTTAAAACAAGAAACCCACTTTCACCCCAAACAATGAAATGATCCAGGCATACATACCTACACGTAACCTTAGATCGCAAGATGCAGGCCTTTTAATTGTACCTAGAATTTCTAAACAAACAGCCGGAGGCAGGGCCTTCTCTCATAGAGCTCTACTACTGTGGAATGATCTGCCAACTATGGTTCGATGTGCAGACTCGGTGCAAACTTTCAAGTGTCTACTAAAGACTCATCTCTTCAGCATGGTCTATGATTAAGTGTAGCCTGGCCCAGGAGTGTGAAGGTGACCGGAAAGGCTTGATACTGTCCACACTTGCAGGAGGGCTTTCATCGCCACTGGTCTCCTTCTCCACTGTAGATCTAAGGAATGCACTTTAAAAATTTTCCCCGTCTCCTGCCCTGTTTAAACTTAGGAGGACATGAGATCTTGGCCTACACCTCCGGAGTACCAGGTTTGAAAGACTCATTGCAGTCCCTGTCCAAAGTCCTTCTGGTTGTGTTACAGATCAAGACGATACCTGATGATAACCCCCCCCCCCGCCCCCGTGTTGTCCCTGTCCTTGTCCATCTGGTCATGCTTCTGACCTGGACTAGATTTAATAGACTCTGGACTCAGCCCACATACATTTATTAATTATTACAACTTGTACTCTTAAAATGTTCACCCCCCCAACCCCTGACTGAGCCTGGTTCCTCTCTAGGTTTCTTCCTAAATTTCAGCCTTCTTAGGATTTTTTTCCTAGCCACTGAAATTCAACACTGTTGGTATTTGATCCTTGGGGTTTCAGGCTGGGTATTTTGTAAGAGCACTTTGTGACAATTGCTGATGTAAAAAGGGCTTTATAAATCAATTTGTTTGATTGATAATTGGGAGGATGGTTGGAAACGGTGCTGGATGTGAATGATTGGATTACCTTGAAAGATGGTTCTAAATTCTAACCCACAGTGCATGTTTGGTGTGTTCCATTCTATTGGGCTGCCCCGGCCCAGTGGGGTGGTCATGGTGTTGACAGATCTATGCCTTTATTGCAGATGGTCTCATTGCCAGTTGTTGATTCCCCACTGCATGAGGGCCTTCCTGATACACTGTGGGCTAAATAGTTTTGATATTGGACAAATGAAGTGTGTTCAGCCTCTCACAGTCACACCCAAGTCCACATTCAGGCCTAGTAAGGCCCAGTACCTTCTTAGTAAGGAAGCTGAAGAAGGGATTGCTATTGTTCATGATTCCCTGGTAGGGAGGGCTGCCATAATACTCTGCCCTGATTCTCCATGTAACACTGCCATCCTTCCTGTCTGTAAAGCTAATGGGGATTGGCGGTTTGTTCAAGATCTTAGACCTGTTAATCACGTGATACATGCTTGTTCCCCTTTTGTTCCCAACCCCGTCACTGTCTTATCTGATGTTCCACCAACTGCAAATAGGTTTTCAGGGATTGATTTGGCTAATGCATGTTTCAGTATTCCAGTTGCAAATAATCTCAATTTTGGTTTGCTTTTACATTCCGTAGGAAGCAATGGACCTGGTCCTTCCTCCCTCAAAGGTACGCAGAGTCTCCGGCTGTCTTCTCTGCAGAGCTTGCTCAAAAACCACTATTACCCCTACGTTGGGACATGGCAGAGACCATGTTTCCAAGGGTGAGGTTGTGAATGTTGTCCATAACTTTTGGTTGGCTCCAGGATGTTCCTTATATGCCGAAAATGTCTGTGCATTTGAATGACAAATAATGTGGGTAGGGACACACTGATGCCAATGTCGGCCCACCCGAGGCCTGAGGGACTGTTTGAGCACTTAATGAAGGATTTAATTGAGTTGTCTCCATGCCAAGAATACAAATATTACCTGGTAATGGGGGATGCATTCTTCAAGTGGGTAGAAGCATTTTCATGCAAACATGCCACAAACATGCCTTTGCTCTAACTGAAAATTTGCTGCGGGAAATTATTTCCAGATGGGGCCTACCATCAAAATTGACATCAGACAATGGCTTCCATTTTGTAAATAGTGCAACTGAATGCATCTCCACTACTCTGAAGATAGATCTGCACACACATTGTAGCTATCATCCAGCCAGTGGTGGCTTGGTTGAGAGAGCTAATCAGACTCTAAAAAACAAATTTACTAAATTGATGGCTTAGAGAGATTTGTCATGGGTAACAGGGATGCCACTTGCCTTAATGTACAGTTGTGCTCAAAAGTTTGCATACCCATGGAGATTTGGTAATATATGTACCATTTGTAAAGAAAACATGGGTGAGCAGGCAAAACACATGCCTTTTATTTCTTATGGGATTCACATTCATCTGTAGTTCATAACAGAATGGCACAATCATAAAACAAAACATGGCAACAAAGAAAAAAATGAACTGACTCCTGTTCAGAAGTCTGAATACCCTTAGTTCTTAATACTATGTATTGCCCCTTTAGCATCAATGACAGCGTGCAGTCTTTTGTAATAGTTGTCTATGAGGCCCTGAATTCTTGCAGGTGGTATAGCTGTCCATTCGTCTTGGCAAAATGCCTCCAGGTCATGCAAAGTCTTTGGTCGTCTTGCATGAACCGCACGTTTCAGATCTCCCCAGAGTGGCTTGATGATATTAAGGTCAGGAGACTGTGACGGCCACTCCAGGACCTTCACCTTTGCCACTGGAGGGTCAACTTGGCTTTGTGCTTAGGGTCATTGTCATGCTGGAAAGTCCAAGAGCGTTCCATGCGCAGCTTTCGTGCAGAAGACTGCAAATTGTCTGCCAGTATTTTCTGATAACATGCTGCATTCATCTTGCTATCAATTTTCACAAGATTCCCAATGCCTTTAGAGCTCACGCCCCCCCCCCCCAAAACATCAGTGAGCCACCACCATGCTTCACAGTGGGGATGGTATTCTGTTCATTATAAGCCTTGTTGACCCTCTCCAAACATAGCGCTTATGGTTGTGGCCATAAAGCTCTATTTTGGTCTCGTCACTCCAAATAACAGTGTGCCAAGGTGTTTTCGGGCATATTGTAACAGGGCTTTTTTGTGGCACTGGCGCAGTAAAGGCAACTCGACCATGCAGCTCATTTTTGTTCAACTATCGTCGTATTGTGCTCCTTGAAACAACCACACTGTCTTTTTCCAGAGCAGCCTGTATTTCTCCTGAGGTTACCTCTGGGTTTTTCTTTGTATCCCGAACAATTCTTCTGGCAGTTTTGGCTAAAAACTTTCATGGTCTACCTGACCTTGGCTTGGTATCAAGAGTCCCCGAATTTTCCACTTCTTAATAACTGATTGAACAGTACTGACTGGCATTTGCAAGGCTTTGGTTATCTTTTTATATCCTTTTCCATCTTTATAAAGTTCCATTGCCTTGTTACGCAGGTCTTTTGACAGTTCTTTTTTGCTCCCCATGGCTCAGTATCTAGCCTGCTCAGTGCATTCACGTGAGAGCTAACGAACTGCCAAAAACCAACAGCAACATCAGCATAGTCCAACGGCAGGACATAAATAATAGCTGCCTCAGTGCGAGCCCACGGCAGGCTCAAGACTGGAGTCTAGCAAATAACAGCCGCCCCAGCTGTTACAGGAGGACCGCCAAACAGTGTGATTGGGCAACAGCTCACGGGAAACGCCACTATGAGAATGGCTGGTGGATGCTGATGAACCACACGGTGAGACATGAAGCATACCAGCTCCTGTTATGCCTGTGCACTGATGCCCCATTCGGCTGGGTGTTCACTGCCCTTCTACCCTGAACATATTGTCACCGCTGGTGTGTTTTTGGCCCTATATCCACAATGCAAAACCAACAAATTATCTAGAAGAATTTGCAGGTTAATCTTGTCCTGCGACTACACAGCCTGGTGTGACAGAATCATTAGCATGCCTCTTGAATCTCAGCCTGACCTGATTCCCTTGGTGCCATGAATTACCCCTTTATCTACTACCTGTTATTGCAGAGAAGATAACAGAGGAATATTTATGCGACTATCAAAATGCACTGATTATGCTTATTACTCCTATAATAGTGATGAACGGGGACTCATGCTCAGAGTGATGAATCCTGGTGAATAGTTATCAGGAATCAGTACTTTCCTTTATTCGTATTTATTGAGCAATTTACTGTAACATATTGGAGAAATTAACATTCAAAGATATAATGAATCTCTGTTGAGATCTGAATCCATTTGATATCTGTTACGGAAGGTCTTCTTTCCATGTCACCATAAAGATACCCTTTACATTTAAAAGCACATTTCTAAAGTCAGTGGTGTTATAGCTTTTTGCTTAGTTCTGTATGGCCTTTTTGTGGCATCATGCTCATTGTTTCTTTCTAGTTGTAATTATCCTTGTGTCAGGCTCTTTAGCCTGTCTTCTATCTGTATCTCCCTTTATTAGATAGATATCAGTCTGAATCATCTGCACTTGCTTCCAGTCCATCCCTTGACCCAATGATATAAGAGCCTTTTGCCTTCCATGCATTATCATTGACATTTTACAAATTGGATGATTGCATTACTGAAACAAACGTTTATTACTATAATTCACAAAAGAAACAAATGATATGGACCAAACAGTTGGCACCCAATTCCTAATATTTGCTTTCACATCCTTTGGAAAGACAAATGCAATTATGCAAAAACTAAAAGGTTGCTTTACCAACAGAGGGAACATAGACATTTACCAAATTGATGGGAGTTTTGTAAGTTGTGTATCTGGGGGTTAGTTGCCATTTTTAATAAAAAAAAAGTCTAACATTTTATTTCTGCAGTGTGCTCAGAATCTGTCATCATCCTGTGAAAGAATAGCATTGTTACTGATAATAGCTGCAATTCAAGAAGCAAAACATGAACTTCCTTTTGGCAATTTTGGAAAGTGTTCAATAATTTTGTTTTAATGTGGTGGTTTTACAATCAAGCTAATGAAAATGTAGTGATTTTAAGATGTTTTTGCAACTATAAGTTAGCAGTGTCTTGTCTTGCATATACCAAATACTTTCATAGTTAACATATATGGATGAGCAAAAATATTATGACCACCTGCCTAATATGCTGTTGGTCCTCTGCGTGCCACCAAAACCGCACTGACCCATGGAGGCATGGACTCTACAATACCCCTGAAGGTGTCCTGTGGTCTCTGGCACAAAAACATTAGCAGCAGATCCTTCAAGTCCTGCAAATTGCGAGGTGGAGGCGCCGTGGATCGGACCTGTTGTTCCAGTACATCATACAGATGCTCAGTCGAATTGAGATCTGGGGAATTTGGGAAACACCTTCAGCATGTTCCTCAAATCATTCCTGAACAATGTGTGGCCAGGCGCATTATCTTGCTGAAAGAGGCCACTGCCATCAGGGAATACCATTGCCATGAAGGGGTGTACCTGGTCTGAACCGATGTTTAAGCAGGTGGCACATGTCAAATTGACATCCACATGAAAGCCGGACCCACGATTTCCCACCAGAGCATCACACTCCCTCCATAGGCTAGTAGTTTTCCCACAGTGCATCCTGGTGCCATCAGTGCCCCAGGTAAATGGTGCACACGACCATGGCTGTCCACGTGATATAAAAGAAAACGTGATTCATCGGACCATACAACCTTCTTCCACTATTCCAAGGTCCAGTTCTGACGTCCGTGTGCCCATTGTAGGCACTTTTGCCTGTGGAGAGGGGTCATCTTGAGCACTCTGACTGGTCTGTGGCTATGCAGCCCCATACGCAGCCGAGTGATATGCCTTGCGTGTTGTGACACATTCCTCTCGTAACCATTATAAACATTTTCTGTGATTTATGCTACAGTAGACGATCAGTCAGTTCAGACCAGATGGGATAGCCTTCGTTGCCCTCTCACATCGATGAGCCTTGGGCACCAAACACCCTGTTTGTGATTTGTCCCTCCTTTGACCACTGTCGTTAGGTACTCGCCATTGCTGACCAGGAGTACCCCGCAAGCCTTGCCGTTTCAGAGATTCTCTGACCCGATCTTCTGGCCATAACAATTTGGCCCTTGTCAATGTCACTCAGGTCTTTACTCCTGCCTATTTCTCCTGCATCCAACACATTGACTACGATAACTGATTGTTCACTAACCATCTAATCTACCCAGACCATGAAATGTGTCCTTGTTAGCAAATGACGAACGTTATTCTTTTCATCTGTGAGTGGTGATAATGTTTTGGCTCATGAGTGTATATTCAACATACTACATAATTTACCAAAAATAATAATCATTCTATAATTAAATACATTAATTAATACATAATTGATCATAATGCATATAACACAAACCCTAAGAGTTAATGACATCCAAATGTGTAAGCGTTTCTTTGGGATTAGTGTCACATTCATTATTTTCCTTTAAATACCCCTATGGCACTAGCACTTGCTAATGTGACTGCTTTCTCTAGCTGGTTTAGAAAGATTGACAAAGTAATCAGGTATCACGTTCACTCTATGAAAGAAAACAGACGGGTAAATGTAACAGGAAGGTAAGCCAATTCCATCATTTGAATTACATTTTACATATATACAAATACAGTATGTTATACTAAAATAAATATAAAGTACTGTGTAAAGGTTTTAGGCACCTGAAAGCCAAACAAAAGCCATTTATTTGGGTAGTGTTTATTTGTAAAAAAGAAATATCTAAGTATTTATAGTACTGTCAAATACTGATTTAACATAGAAGTTATACATTTAATAAACAAATCCATCAAATGTATTTTTTTGGTGATTACATTACAGTTGAACATTAACAATTACTCAATTTCAAAGCTCCCTATACAATGTGTCCACAATATGTTTGTACAATAGTTTACAAATTATGTTTTCACCCCTCAAAACCATACTACACCACTTTATTTATGTAAACTTTTCACTATTAAAGTAACACAGCACTAACTGTATTAATAATAATGGGGTTAATAGCAACACATAATAAGGCCCAGCAAATAATTACCTTTTTTTAGTTAGTGTATTTATGTTTTCTTACCAGGAACACAGTTAAAGCAGACATGGAAAAACACATAGTTACATGAATAGTATTTGGATTACCAGGTCCTAGTCTATTTAAATTATTATAAGATCATATATAATTATAAGATGTTTTCAACATTGGCATTACCTGTGGACTTTATGGTAATGATATGAAGTTGATTGACAGATAGCTTTCAAACCTGTGATTAAAAAACATCCATCATTGTAGAAGTCATGGTGTTGCTACTACAGTTATTAATGTGTTAGTAATAAGGCAAATTAATATAAAGTGTCAGTCAAAAGTTTTTTTCTCATTTTTTGTATTAGATACACTAAGTATGTAGTAAAGTTATCTTTTTTTTCTTTAACAGGTCTGTATGATAATGGAAGGCCAGACTCTTAATCATACATTCAGTTACCACTTGCAGATTGCCAGTTTTGACATCCCTACACCAGTGAACTACGTTGTGTTCATCCTTGGTCTCCTACTCTACTTGTTCTCTGTCTTCTGTAACCTGACCATCATGCTGTTGATCATCACACAACAGCTTCTCCACAAGCCCATGTTTTACATCCTCTTCAGTCTCCCCCTGAATGACCTGATAGGAATCAGCAGTATACTACCCAGGGTGTTGGCAGATATCGTGACACAGACCCACTCTGTGTACTACCCAACATGTGTTTTTCAGGCCTTTCTATGTCACATGTATGGGGGTGGTGTACTTTTCATACTTGCAGCAATGTCAGTTGATAGATATCTTGCCATTTGCAAACCACTTCAATATTCCTCAATCATGACACCTTTTACATTGTATGTTATTATATCAGTTGCTTGGGGCTTGGACCTGGCTTTGATACTGATTCTGTTTGCTCTTCAATTAAGAGTTAAGCGGTGTAAGACTTACATACAAAATGTATTTTGTGACAACCCCTCTCTGCTTCGCCTGTCATGTGGAGAAGATCTCACAGTTAACAACATTTATGGCTTGGCAATGACAGCTGTTATGCAGATTATCAGTGTGGGTATTCAGCTATTTTCCTATATAAAAATTATTATAATATGCGTGAGTAATCGGCAGTCTGACACCAGGAGAAAGGCTGTCAACACCTGTGTAGCTCAAATAGTAACATTTTTCTTGTTTGAACTTACAAGCACGTTTGTGATATTGTCATATCGCTTTGAAAACGTACCCCCTAATGCACAGAAACTATGTGGCATGATGATTTACTTAATCCTTCCCATAGTTAATCCAATAATATATGGGATGAAAACAAAGGACATTTTAATGGCATTCTTCATGGTGGTATTGAAAAAAAAGATAGCATTCAAATAAGCAGTATAGAAATGTAATCTCTACACTGGTTTACATTTTATCTTAGAGTTCACATATATATGTATATTTCGATCTCCATTCACCTTTGAGAAAATACACTATGTTATTTTTTTCCTGGGAAACATCCACTACATCTGTTTACGTGATGTTTGCCTACAATTTAAAAAAAATGCCATAATGTCTCCTTCATGTAACACCTTTATTGCTTCCTTTGGATCTATTTAAACCTTGTTTTAATTTTCAGATATTGAATCAAATGTACTCTAGATAGAGATGTTTTACTATTTTCTATTCTAATGTCAACTCTTGATATACTGTATTATAACATAAATCGGTAGGTTTGCAATCTAGTCCTTCAGACTTCATCACTTGAGGGTGTGGAAGATGGAAAATGTTCGCGATTTATTAAAATAAAAACTTCTCAGAGTCTGGTATAACAGTTGATTATTTCAAGTTTAATTACGTGGCACCACGGGAACAACCGTCACAACATTGACAGAGAATGAGTACAGAGACTAGCAAAGTAACGTCATGACAGATGTTCTGATTATGCATTTCAAGTTTCTAGCTTATATTCTCTTCCAACAGTACAGATGACGGAATTAGCATTTGCAGAATGTACATACAAGGAATAGTAGCCACTATGAGGTAGCCTAAAAATGCAAGGTTGCACTCAGATAGCTCCAGGAGACACAAAAAATCATGGAATGTCGGTTGCCCAGACAACCCGTTCAAAGACTGAGATATATCAATCGGGACATTTACTATATGGGGACTTAAGTTAACTATGCTCTTTCCAATAAGAAATAGAGCTCTGTTCACCTGTAACATGTAAGTAATAATAAACCCCTGCTGTTCAAGAGCTTCCTCCTAGAGAACAGTTTCTTATGGCGGTTCTATGGCACAGGCAGAGGCCTGTTTCTCCTACTGCTAAAAGGAGCCAAGGCCCTGCTCAGCCGACATTCCATTTATCACTGCCCCTGGACACAAAACACTGGCCTTATAAGTTGGAGACAGAGAGAGACAAGTCTTTCAGTATATATGTGTAATTGATCAAGCATACAGAATACAAAACCCTTCTAATAAGATAATGAATAAATAAGGATGATAATAAATTAATTTTCTACAAGGGTTTTTATATTACATTGTTCAGACAAGAAATCCAATGAAACAACATATTATTAATAGGTGTGATTAATTATTAGCACTTATTAAATTAAATATGAACCCCATCAGTTTAAGAAAGCCCTTTCAGATTGTAGCCCTGGGCAGACAGTGGTTATGGTTAAATACAAACCACGTATCCATATAAGCATCCTGATCACGGTGCTTATATGGATGCATCTAAATTGAAGCCACCTGATGTCACTCTGACACATCCAGAATACGGACCTTCATAATTATTTAGAAGCCTGTTGATTCTGAGTTCACACATGAGAAGACTAAAGACACACACTAACAGGGCAGCACGCTCAGCTGGTGCTATCAATATGCAGATCAAATACACAACTGGATGGCTGATCATATGAAAGTTTGCACAGAAAACCAGGGGCTGAAGCTGTGCACATTACATTTTAGTCGTTTAGCAGACACGAGTCTCTCTTATCCAAAGAGACTTACAGTAAGTACATACTAAAACAACTAGATGAAGCAACTGCACAGTTTATCAGCTAATCAGTTATTGGTGAAGGTCATTGCTAGAAAAATGTCTAAACAGAATGAACATAAAACGCAAAAGACTAAAGACAGGGGTGGTAGTGGGACCATTGTATTGTAAGTACTCTATGAAAAGATGAGTTTTCAGATGATTTTTGAAGATTGCCTCCAAGGAAATCTGGTTCCACCATTGAAGTGACTCGGAAGAGTTTTGACACTGTGGATTTGCCCCAAAGGGGCGGGACAGTCAACCTATACGCAAAATGAATATATTGGAATATATTTAAATAAAACAGAAACATATTACCATAAACATATATTTTCTTTCAATATTAATATATATAGAAACATTTTTGTGAATCTGGCAATATTTCAATATATTTTCATACGTATATTTAAATAAATGCACATATACGTTAATACACTAAATGACCAAAAGTATCTGGACACCCAACCATCCCATTCCAAAACCATTGGCATTAATATGGATTTGTCCCCCCTTTGCAGCTAATAGCCGCTACTGTCCTTCCAACAAAAAAAAAACACTGACATCCTCATGCAAATGCTCACTCTAGTTGAGGTATACTGCATTTTTAAACAGTGAAATTCAGAACTTTTTCTTTTTAAATGCTATAAAATGGAAAAACATTTTCAGCATTTGTCTATCAACTCAGTTATACTTTGACTGGTATTCCAAAAATCAACATTGAACATTTTCTCACACTTTTTGTGTGAGAACATTTTCTCACAAAAAAAGGCCCAAGTGGCATTTATTTACACACATTACTTACACCAACCATGGTCACAACATTATATCCCACAACACATCCCCCAAACACTAAAACAGGCCTCCTTTCATAGGGAACCGCCCGGAGATAATTGTCACTCTGCAGCATTTCTGTGTGTTCTAACTCTTAAGCAATTTTACTCACAAATCATTAAGCATTAACTCATTAGGCTTTAGACTGGAACAAGATAATACTTTTAAACAACATGACCTTTTATGATATCATCACCCAATAGTTAGGGAGCGGAAACAAATCTGAAAATTGCCTGTGTTGTAACTTTAAAACCACATGTTTTCATTACACAGGACTATAACATAGTACAGCAAAATGTATCATGATAAAAACAATGGCTAATGTAGGTAATTCTAGTTGACTTATATATACTGACAGTTTGGGGTAAGATGCAGCCAGTGTGATGTGGACCCAGCCAATTGCCTGGATGTCCTAACTAATCATAGTAGGTGAGTAGCGGAGTAGTGAGTCGCCAACACTTTACTAATTCAAGATTAACACCACAACAGTGTTGTTGTTGGGAGGGTTCTGATTAAACGTGAGTGACCCAATCTTGATCTATAAACATGTTACACTTTTACACAGGGAAATAAAGAATCCAGATACAATTCCTATCTTTTTTTACTGTACTAGACAATTTTCTCTTAAAATATCTACTTTAAACTAATAGTCTCAACTCCAAATGTGTCAGTTTGGCTTCCAACCTATTTGATGTTTGAGAGCTAACTGATGGTCGTAACCACTCAAAACCAGAATAATGAACACAAAGTATTCAGTGGAGCCGAATTAGAATTACAATTTTGATAATGTCACCAGTAAATCTGTTTCTTTTCTAAAGAGTACAAATGTATCTGAAACCCAATTTACACAGCCCCCCACACTGGTGTTTGTGTGAGTGAGTAGTGCACCCCAGGGGTTTGGCCTCAATGGTCTATGAACAGAACTTGATGCAGAATTATTTTCTCAGTTTCAATTAAAATATAGCAAACACCCATGTAAGAAATAACAAAAACGTGCTCCCTGTCCCTTTTTACCCACTCATTCCATAGTGCATGGGGTTTACATGATTACTTCTATTCAAATATCAAACAAACAATCTGAACAGTCACATTCTCATAGTCACTATTCTTCCTACCAAATTAGTTCTTACTTTACTAAGCCAAATCAAAACGGTAAGATGTATTTTATTCAACCATGACCATGTTAGACTTTACATCCAACTAACAATTTTCAAAAAAACAAATTAGACAAATACTGTGACTGGAACATGTAAAACATAACAGAGACCAATGCTCCGTTAAAACTACGCAACCAGGAAAAGCCCAATTTTTCATGTAACTCTTTAAGGACCAATTTAATTCAGTTTGAACTCTCAGTTATCATATCATACATTCCCCCCTGCTTTCACTTCATTAAGTCAACAGAAAAGTGACACCAGGAGTGAATCACAGTGAATACGGCCACAGGAGGTGCAATCCTGAATCTACACTGGCCATTATTTTGGGACAGACATGAAAAATTGGTAATAAGGATGGATCCAGAATCCATTCGATAAGGAAAGTGAAAATGTTAAAAACACAAACATTCACAAATAAATCAAAAATAACAAATGTGCAACACGGTCGCTCATGCGAAGGAAGACAAACCACAATGTATTGATTAACCACCTTTCCCTAACATTTAACATTAAGTGTTAGGGAAATTTCCCAATTTTGTCTCATTCTCATTTTATTTTAAAAAGTGGCGGGCAGCCAAACCCAAAATCATACTTCATGTATTTCTTGACCACGGCTGTGCTTCTACTGACATTAAAATTGTTCTATCATCAACAATGGGTGATGACTTTGGATCTCTACCCAATTTTTCAGTTGATTTCAAAACGATTAATTTCAAAATCAAAGCTAATGAGGGGAAAATATATTCAGCTTTTACTTAATGTTTGATCATCCCAAAACTGAATAAGCTCATTTTCAGGAACTTACCACAGGTGAGACCACTCTGAACACTCAAATTTAACCCGTAGTAATAGGCTACCCGGATTTAATGGGAAAGGTTGGGGTCATCCTAGAGGGTCTTCCACCCTTCCTGGAGCCCATGGCTTTACCCACTTATGGAGGCCATAAATAAAGGCCACATGCATTGTGTAATGTAAGTATCCGAAATGTGAGTTACTACACATAAAAAATCTGACACGGTCTGTGGTAGATATGTTATTCTGTCAACTAGCCGATATCCTTTGTTGACTGAAGGTTTAGGTTTATAGGCCTACCCAAACAACATTGTTGCAGTGTGTCATATCTACACAGCAACTCAACATTAGGGTGGAAACTCAGAAAACACATAAGAAAGGTGATGTGGACAGAAAACAAATGTACGATGTCACCAAAATCAAGGCACCTCAGTGAGTAATCCCAAGGACACTCAATCTAGACCTAAAACACTGTTACATCAAACAGCCTGTTTAGAATTCAAACTCCATCAATGAGTATCAGGTGTTGGTTTTCAAAACAAGTATTATCTCAGATAACATTCGTAAACAAACTAAGAAAAACTACAGTATTTAACCATACTCCATTCAGCATTTAAAATAGGTCATCTAATTTCATTATGGGGAATAAACTGGCTTTGTCTGTTTTACTTTATAGGCTATGACTATATTGGATTCAAATTCAGTCCCCATGGGACACAGCGTGTTTTTCTTAAAGGTAAAGACTATTACCATGTGGATTCTTCATTCTCGCTCCTTTATACAAGTGAGAGAAAACACAACATTTTAACCTTTTGTAAGAAAACCATGAGACTACATTTTACCAGATTAGAAAATGAACATTCTACAAAATCCTAATTTATCAGTCGATTATCATCACGTGTGCCAGCTAAAAGCACAACACGGGAGAGCAAATTTCAATTTCGTGCAATGTGCTCTTTGGCAAAGGCGGATAGAGTGGGCCTCGCCAGAGAAACACATTAATGACGCAGTGAATGCGTTTGGTTCAAGTGTACACCAAACAAAGCAAAACAAAACCTGGCAATTTATCCTATCACTGTAACCTCTAAATATGTCAGACAGGGTTGATGCAGGGTTGAGTTAAAGGAATGATCTTACCGATTGATGCTCCCTGGTCCGTCTCCTCCGACCGTCAGCACCCCTCCCTCAGGCGGTTAGCGTTCCTGTGTGTTCCGGTTGGGTCGTTCACGGTAATTCCATCGTCGTAACCGGAACTGTCTCTATTCTTGTGGGAGCACCACATCTAAAACAGCCGTTGTCTTGATTTCCACAGGTATCTTACCAAACCCAAGCGGTTAGCATAGTCTCTTCCTCAACCCCGGGTCTGTAGTCTCCTTATCATTATCATAAACGTAGCGATTAGCATAGTCTCTTCCTCAACCCCGGGTCTGTAGTCTTCTTTGGTCTTAGCCACTGTAACCACTGGCTGGGCCAACAGAAGTTACGTATCTGTTGTATCCCCACCCCCTTTTTCCTTTTCACGACCTGCGTAGACTCTCCCAAGTCGAAAGTGGAGCAAAACGGCCTCCAGATGGCCTGCTGTATCACCACGTTCACAACAACGAAGTCTAGGCCATAGAGTAAAACGAGTCGAGGGGTATCTTGGTCACCAGCAGGGTTGGCTACATCATATGTTGGGAACTGTTCTCCACCGATGCAGTGTTGCTGGGTGGGGTGGGACGATGCAAAACTCCAAGGTCTCCCAGCAATCTGCCTGGCGGAACCCTGGGGGAGGGTGGGGGTCGGTCAGAGGGACAGTCCACGTCCGCAACATCCTGAGCGGGGAGAGCTAGAACACAGAGAACTTCCCCAAAGCCTTCACCAGCCTCCACTTTCCACATACCGTAGCCTACACCTTCAAACAACTTGTCATAGTACCTTCAACAACTCCTGTACGTTATCTCATCCATATTCCTCCAATCTGCCCGGTAGGCCATGCATCCATCACTGAACGAAAGCGCCATTAACTGAAAAACCTCCCAAAGACACAAAAGTTCACATGTCCAGCATTAATCACCTCTGCCAGTCCACCATAACCACAAGGGATGAACAAAGAGTTACAACTGCACTTACCTAGTCTCCGAGTTCCCTGAAACTATAATGCAGGCAAAACACAAGATCTATTTTTACCCCAAATAATGTGCCCTAACATATATAGTGGATATAAAAAGTCTACACACCCCTGTTAAAATGCCAGGTTTTTGTGATGTAAAAGAATGAGACAAAGATAAATCATGTCAGAACTTTTTCCACTTTTAATGTGACCTATAATGTGAACAATTCAATTGAAAAACAAACTGAAATCTTTGAGGGGAAAAAATAAAAATAAAAACCTTACAATAACCTGGTTGCATAAGTGTGCACACCCTCTTATAACTGGGGATGTGGCTGTGTTCAGAATTAACCAATCACATTCAAACTGTATACCTGCACCCTAATGCATAGACCAGCCCTACCACATTGTGCTCGCACCACCAGAGTTCAATATTGCCCTTCAGGAACCTGTACTGACCAGTTTTGCAATCCACTTCAGACGAGCGCTCACTAACTCAATCCGTTTAAGGCTAGCCCTCTCCGGGAGAGGCTTGAGCTCCAGGGATCCAGTCCCAGGCCGTGCACTGTTGACTCAGCCCGTAGTGGACGTGAAACAATCACCAAGGCAAACCAGACAAGCACACCAAATTATGATGGCAATTCCATGACAGACCATATTAACTACAAACTGTAGTGTGCAGTGGACCAAGCACTGGGTTCTCTCAGAGCCATCCATGTTATGTATGAGCTGAACATTGTCCACTGAGACTGACTCATTGGGGTTCCTCTTCTTGAGAGCTGGAATCATCTTTGTCTATTTGTTTGAAGTCAGCAACCATGTTGCTGTCATTGTCTGTGATTACAGTAAGGATTTTATAATGTGGAATTGCCAATTCCTCTATGCACTGGTCTTGGCAGACTCGGCTGTGTGAGGATGGGAAATCTGTACAGAAGACAGAGGAATACGCACTGGCATGTTCTCTTGGTGGTATAAAAATCATCCACTTATTCTAAAAGTTCATTCCATTCTAAGTCCAGATATCAGTGCCAATTGTGATTTTTCTTGCTGTGCTCAGTTTTGCTTTACACTTCTTTTCTGAAAGGTACATTTTTTTCTGAGGTTAATTATTTTTGTTTTCTTTAAAAGTGTATCTCCTATCTAAATTAGAGATCATTTTGACAAAATCTTTATCCTCTATAATTCTTGGTGGTAATCCAGCCCTGCCAACCCAACAAGCCATGGACTCCTATTTACGCTGTTCTTTGCAGTCCAGCCTATAATTGGAAGCTGAGGTGAAAGCTCCAGTTATAGTGGTTTGCCTCTTCAGTTTCTCTGTACTCTAGGTCTGTGAGTTGTGTGAGAAAAAGAGAAAGTGACCATGAAAAAATATTCTTATTTATCAAAGGCAAAATACAATGACTTTGAAAAATACATGACACATAGATGAAATTAACATGGTGCCATCAGTGTTAAAACAATACTGTGAAATGTTAAACCCATACAGTAAATTGCTTGCTAATCAAAACGGTTAGTCCCCTAATGTTATACTGTAGTATACTGTAATCAAAGCTCTGTCAAGAGTAGTCAGGGGTTTAGAATTAGGGGGGGACGGGATGTCATTACCCCCGCCCCAATATAACAGACAGGCCAGAATGACCCCCAGGAACAGAACGAGAAAATCTTTAGAGCTACCACTCTCAGAAATTAGCAATTAACTGTATCTATCTCATATTACAGCCCAAATAAATGCTTCACAGAGTAACAGACACATCATGAAATCAAATGTTCAGAGGAGACTGTGTGAATCAGCCCTTCATGGACGAATTGCTGCAAAGAAACCACTACTGAAGGACACCAATAAAATCAGACTCGCTCGGGCCATGACACACGACATATAGACATTAGATCAGTGTAAATATGTCCTGTAGTCTGATAAGTCAAACATTTAAAAATTTTTCCAACCACCATGCATGAGACGCAGAGTGGGTGAATAGATGAAATCCACATATGTGTGGTTCCCACTTTGAAGCATGGAGGAGGGTAGTGATGGTGTGGGGGTACTTTGCCACTGTCTGTGATTTATTCAGAAATCAAAAAACACTCAACCAGCATGGCTACCACAGCATTCTGAAGTAACACGCCATCTTATCTGTTTTGCTCCTATTGGGACTATTATTTGATTTTCAACAGGACAATGACCCAAATCACACATTCAGGCTGTGTAAGGGCTATTTGACCAAGTAGAAGTGATGGAGTGTTACATCAAATGAACTGGCCTCCAAAATCACCCAATTTAAATGGTTTGGGATGACTTGGATTGCCGGGTGAGAGAAAAGCAATCAACAAGTGCTCAGCACATGTGTGAACTCCTTCAAAATTGTTGGAAAAGTCGTCTAGGTGACTACTCACGAAGCTGGTTGAGAAAATGCCAAGATTGTGCAAAGATGTCATTAAGACAAATGGTGGCTACTTCGAAGAGTCTGAAATGTAAATATGTTTTGATTTGTTCAACACTTTTTTATTGCTAGATGATTCCATTTGTTTTATTTCATAGTTTTGATGTCTTCACAATTATTGTACAATGTGGAAAATAGTAAAAATTAAGAAATACACATCTGACTAAACGCTCTAGGAGAATAACAAATCAGCATTTTGAAATAATATGCATGTTAAATTGATTAAAATACATGCTTTTTCCCTTTTCAGTCAGAGTTGCCCATGAGGTGTAAAACTTCAATAACTAGAATTTAAGTAATCGGATGTCTTTTTCCACATCAAAAATATGCCTCTGTGGAAGATGGAAAATATTCACAATGTATTATGAAACAGTCGTTCATTTAACAGTTGATTATTTCAGTTTAAATTTTGTGGATCCACGGGATCCAACAGGATACAGAGACCAACAGAGTAGTGTTATAATTGTTCTGATTAGACATTATTGCTTTCACCTTTTTATACCCACCCCGTCAGCTCCCAAAATATTATCACTCAACATACATATAAGAAAACAAGTCGTCATACTAATAGGAACACAAGATAGAATCCTACACTGTCATGGCAACCATTGTTGTAGGTCAGAGTTAACAGACCTCCTGATTTGAGCTAGCCCTTGCCGCTGTCCTGCCGGATGGAAGAAGAAGAAGAGACACAGGCAACTTCACCTTGGAGCCATCTGGAGCTGGCTCATAGATAAGATAGGTTGAGGCCTGGTGCCTTTGGTTGTGGTCATAATCATTTCTAAAAACAGGGCATGCTGACCTAGGTCTTCTCCTATCGGTGGCATCCATGAACAGTCTAAAGCAAATATAGACCTAGTCTAACACAGTCCATTTATTACACTGGGTTTTGCAGAATAATAAATAAATAAGGATATAATAATAAATTAATTTTCCACACCACCCTCGACATTAAATCTTAGATTTTGCGCTTACCCTAAACCCAACCACTGACCCCAACCGTTATATGTTTTATTGTAGCCTATAATCTTAACATAATAAATTTAAGTGAAGAAAGGCAAAATTACTCATTCAAGTCCTGTTACTCATGTATTTTTTCTCATCGAAATGAAGATACTTTTTGAATGTAGAATTGCATTAGGTAGCTTTAGTTGTGACGGATTCTGGTGTGACTCTCTGACCAAAAACATTTATTGGTGAAGAACGGCACTTTATTGTCTCTACCAACAAACAAGGGACATCCTCAGGATATCCAAGGGACCATGACACAACCTCCTATCATTCTGGGGACATGCTAATGACTTATTTTGTTTGGAAAGCAAGTGTCATCATTTAACGTTTTTTACTCAGATGATGTAACATATCAATAACCTGGTAAGATTGTTTTAATTTGAAGACGTCTTTGACTTATTGCCGTTTTGTTAATTCCTATAATAAAATGTTATTCCTCGCTGACTGAGTTGATGTTAGTCAGTTATTCAATTAAAGTGTATTTTTGTATGTATGTTACATTACCGTTCAAAAATTTGGGGTTACTCAGAAATGTGGGAAGAAATAGGCTCCAATCAAGTGCCGTCCCCTATACCCTGTTCAAATCTCCCACTTCACCAGGATCAAAGCACCCCCACACCATCACATGGCTTCCACAATGCTTGACAGATAGTGTCAAGCACTCTTCCAGCATTTTTTCATTTCATTTCTTTTTTTCACTTATTTCACTCATTAAAATGCAAATCAATTTATAACATTTTTGACATGCATTTTTCTGTTGTTATTCTGTCTCTCACTTCAAATAAACCTACCATTAAAAATTATAGACTGATCATTTCTTTGTTAGTGGGCAAACGTACAAAATCAGCAGGGGTTCAAATTATTTTTTCCCTCACTGTAGACTCTGTACTGCATTTGTATTTAATTCAAACTCTTCCTCATTTTTTATTTTGTACACTGTGTACTCTATGTAATTGTATATTTTCCTGCACATTTGCACTTTGTCCAGGTCGCCATTGCAAATGAGAATCTGTTCTCAATCGGCCTACCTGGTTAAATAAAGGTTAAATAAAAAATAAAAAAATTATTGCCTAGCTTGCTTGCTTCTCGAGATAACACCACTCTGTCATATGAGATGGCCCCAGAACAGATGGGAATGTGTCCCTAATTGACAAGGGGTCTATTCTTCAGGACTAGTTTTGTTATCCTTTGGTCAGGGTTGGCCAACCCCCACAACATTAGTTAGGGGATATAAACCAGAGTGGAGTTTGGAAAAGATCTCACATTTTCCTCCTTTCTGCCTGCATCTTGGCTCTTGCAACATCTTAAATCTCCAGAGATCTTTTCTCTTTGATACCTGTGCTGTAATTGTAATACTCTCTTTATATATTAAATACATTTGTTACATTAATTCATTGACTATTTGGAATTAATCTAAAACGGGTCAAAATCCAGTTCGTTCATGATTAGGTAGTTTTCTGCATGGCTACCTTTCTGCCTACGCCAAACTCACATTTGGTGTTTGTTTCCAAAAAGCTCATCTGAGCTCCAGTAACATTTGCCAAACTGTAGGTGATAATTTGTTGATGAGAGCAAATACTTTTTTTATGGCAACGGTCCCAAACATCGTATGGTTATGTAGGTGGTTTCTGATCATAGTTTTGTAGACTTTCTGTCCCTAAGACCCAACTAACATTTGCAGTTGTCCAGCTGTGATCCTTGGATATTCTTTGACCACTGAAACCATCCTCGTCACTGAGCTTAAGGTCAACAGAGACACATCCTATTCTATGCTGTTAACATGTCCAGTTGCTTTAAACATTGTAGTAATAGCCCTGATAATGGAAATGGGCATTTTCAACCTTTGAACTATTTTGTTAAAGCTATTCCCTGATTTATTTAGCTCAACATCCTTTTCTCGCACATCATCACTGTATCTTCAGTTCATTCCCATAGCGATGAATGACAATGGGAATTTGGCCTGTATGTCACCTCATATTTATACCTCAGTGAATCAAGTCTTCTCTGTGTAAAATCTCCTCCGTGTGGCACAGCGGCTCCCCTTCCTCTCCGGCGCTCCACCTCGCCAGTTTACTAACCACCAGCAGGAGAGTGATGGCAGCAGTGCATCCCGTGGACGCATCTGGTTCCAATCACTGTTTAGTTGTGTTTATATTCTGTTGTTCACCCACCGCACCTCACAAATTGTTTTTCTGTTAGCTACCCTGTTTGTGCGCTTATTTTGAACTCCCAAAAGAAAATAACTTAAACATTTGAATCGTTCGTATTGTATCTTTTTCCATTTTGCCTCTCTTTTACGCACTCGTTATACTGGCACCATCACACTCTGGTTCATTGAAAGATTCAAGGAGCTATCAATCATCAAGTAACATAATAGATGCAAGGCATTCAATATTTCTATTCTTGAAAGGAAATATCTGACTTTCTCCCAAAAACATCAAACTGTAGGACATTCCCACATCACATGAAGGAACGTACCATACCTGTTTCAAGGAGCAGAGTGAGCAATTTGGAGTTGAACTTTTGTTCAAGTGCCTCAGGGGTGTTAAATAGAATCTGTGAATATACAGTTAGGTATTTGGAAACTGACACAATTTTCATAATTTTGGCTCTGCACGCCACCACAATGGATTTGAAATGAAACAATCGAGATGCAATTGAAGTGCAGACTTTCATCTTGAAGTCAAGGGGTTGAACAAAAATATCATATGAAACGTTTAGGAATTGCAACCATTTTCATATAGAGTCCCCTTATTTCAGGGGCTCAAATGTTATTGGAAAAATTAACACAATCATATATAAAATGTTCATTTTTAATACTCTGTTGAGAATCCTTTGAAGGCAATGACTGCTTGAAGTCTGGAACACATGGACATCACCGGGTTTCCTCCTTTGTGATGCTTTGCCAGGCCTTTACTGCAGCTGTCTTCAGTTGTTGAATGTTTGTGGGTCTTTCTGCCTTAAGTTTTGTCTTCAGCAAGTGAAATGCATGCTTGATCAGGTGGAGATCAGGTGATTGACTCAGCCATTGCATAATATTCTACTCCTTTGCCTTAAAAACTCCTGGATTGATTTTGCTGTATGTTTTGGGTAATTGTCCATCTGTAAAGTGGACAACGACCCAACTCAATGGTGGTCAGTGATGGTCAAGTCTCGAACTGATGGTTCTGAAATTTTTATTTGCTTTACCATTCCATAAGCACATTCTAAGAGCTGATGGAGTAGAAATAAAAGGCTCTTACAATTTGAAATAAAATTTCACCATTTCTTTTTAAAGCGCAATAACTAATTGAGAGAAAACAGGTTGCTAATGTGGCGGAAGATTAGCCTTCACAAACAATAGGCTATAGGTGACGTTACATTGCTAGCCAACTTACATACAGTAATGCTATTACAAATGGTTTGTTCAATGTTTTGATTACATTCAGAAAATTAAAATAAATCAATGTTTAAAGTACAGTGGGGCTCGAAAGTTTGGCCACCCCAGGTAAAAATCTGTATTAATGTGCATAAAGAAGCCAAGAAAAGATGGAAAAATCTCCAAAAGGCATCAAATGACAGATTAGACTTTCTTATAATATGTCACAAAAAGTTAGATTTTATTTCCATCATTTACTCTTTCAAAATACCAGAAAACAAAAAAATGGCGTCTGCAAAAGTTTGGGCACCCTGCAGAGTTTATAGCATTCACCGTCCCCTTTGGAAAGCTGAGACCTGACAGTGTCATAGATTGTTCTCAATCATCGTCTGGAAAGACCAAGAGATGTCAATCTCAAAGGTTTTAAATGCCCAGACTCATCTGACCTTGCCCCAACAATCAGCACCATGGGTTCTTCTAAGCAGTTGTCTAGAAAACTGAAACTGAAAATAGTTGACGCTCACAAAGCAGGAGAAAGCTATAAGAAGATAGCAAAGCGTTTTCAGATGCCAATATCCTCTGTTCGGAATGTAATTAAGAAAT
>JACXGI010006605.1:8692-22082 GCA_016801175.1 Esox masquinongy
TGCCAAAATTGCCTGGTATTTGGAACTGTTCATAATTCCCTCCACCCTGACTAAGGCCCCGGTTCCAGCTGAAGAAAAACAGCCCCAAAGCATGATGCTGCCACCACCATGCTTCACTGTGGGTATGGTGTTCTTTGGGTGATGTGCAGTGTTGTTTTTGCGCCAAACATACCTTTTGGAATTATAGCCAAAAAGTTCAGCCTTGGTGTCATCAGACCATAACACATTTTCCCACGTGCTTTTGGGAGACTTGATGTTTGTTTTTGCAAACTTCAGCTGGACTTGGATGTTTTTCTTTGTAAGAAAAGGCTTCCGTCTTGCCACCCTACCCCATAGCCCATTCATATGAAGAATACGGGAAATTGTTGTCACATGTAGCACACAGCCAGTACTTGCCAGAAATTTCTGCAGTTCCTTTAATGTTGCTGTAGGCCTCTTGGAAGCCTCCCTGACCAGTTTTCTTCTCGTCTTTTCATCAATTTTGGAGGGATGTCCGGTTCTTGGTAATGTCTCTGTTGTGCCATATTTTCTCTACTTGATGATGACTGTCTTCACTGTGTTCCATGGTATATCTACTGCTTTGGAAATTGTTTTGTACCCTTCTCCTGACCGATATCTTTCAACAATGAGATCCCTCTGATCCTTTGGAAGCTCTCTGCGGACCATGGCTTTTGCAACTAAGAAAATGTCAGGAAAATCCTACTAGAACAGCTGAACTTTATTTGTGATTAGTCAGAGTTACTTTAAATGATGGCAGGTGTGTAATGACTTCTATTTAACATGAGTTTGAAAGTGATTGGTTAATTCTGAACACAGCCACATCCCCAGTTATAAGAGGGTGTGCACACTTATGCAACCAGGTTATTTTAAGGTTTTTATTTTTCCCCCTCGAAGATTTCAGTTTGTTTTTCAATTGAATTGTTCACATTATAGGTCACATTAAAAGTGGAAAAAGTTCTGACATGATTTATCTTTGTCTCATTCTTTTATATCACAAAAACCTGGCATTTTAACAGAGGTGTGTAGACTTTTTATATCCACTGTACATCATTGGTTTATTTTTAAGGGGGACTCTCTACCCGACGTTTGACCTGCCTGTCAATCATGCCACATTAATTCCTGCAAGGTGAAGGAGGAGCCACAGTATCACCATTTTTTTCTTGATTGAACCCCTCGAGATGGCAATTTACAATATCCCTCGGTCGTTGGAATTATATGTTTAGACAAGCTAGAAGAGTGTCTCCTACTGACCCTCCAACCCCAATTCCAGCAGCATTTGGTCTGATCCAACGATCAGCCAGGACCAACCCTGTTTATCTTAAGGGGCATGTCAGAAGCGGGTTGCGAGTGTCATGTAACAATGCTAGCTATTCTCGCACATTCGGAAAAGGAGAAATAAATTGTTCCAGAGAGTGATCTCTACAGACGGACAAATTATCAGAACAAATTAGGAAGGTTGTGATGTCAATGTTCTGTGTGTTTAATTTCCGATATCTCCCCCGATGAGAATTTTCATAAGTAGCAAAAACTTTTTAACTTTATCCATTCAAAGAGAGAATGGATAAAGAAGCCGTCCACCATAGGGTGCTTCTCTTTTCTGCCTCTCTCTCCCTGATCCAGGCTGAACTCATGTCCTGTTTAGAGATGAGCTAACACAGTAAGTTACTGAATGTTCTGTTCTTATCAAGTAATATTAATGTGTCCTCTATCTCAGCCCCACCATGACTAAGCACTGGGAGGCAGAGCTAGCAGCTCTAAAGGGCAACAATGCTAAGCTAACCACTGCTCTGCTGGAGTCTACGGCTAATGTGAAACAGTGGAAACAACAATTGTCTGCCTACCAGGAGGAGGCTGAGAGATTACACAAACGGGTGAGGAGAGAAAGGGGACCAGGCTGGGGAGGGAGGGTGTGTGTGTGGCTCATCAATGGTTATTTGTTCAGTTTACGTGTATGTTTTTTTCTGATTCCATGTGTGTGCATTTCATGTGTGTCCAGGTCACCGAGCTAGAGTGCCAGAGCACCCAGATCCCTGTGATCAAATCCCAGAAGACAGAGCTAAACCAGACCATTGAGGAACTGGAAAGCACTCTTAAGGCTAAAGAGGAGGTGTGTATGTGTGTGTGTGTGGTCCATGTCTATGTATACATGTGTGGACTTACAGAGATAACAGAGAAAGTAAAATCTGAACAATAGGTCCCCGCAAGGTTTTAGGTTCAGGGAAATCGGCGTTGTTAGAACCAGGGTTATTTTTAGGTTGAGGCATTTCTGGTTAGGTTTATGTCAGGGTTAGGTTAATTTTCGCAATAAAAGATGGTTAGAATTTAGGTGAGGTCATAGGGAACATGGATATTTAGATTCAACTTTTAGATTCAACTTTATTATCATTGAACAAGTACAAGTACAGTACAACGAAATGCAGTTTGCATCTAACCAGAATTGCAAATAGAGGAGTGCAGAAAAATATACAAGTATTAAATATATATACACACAAGTGGAATGTATAGGTGTGCCATTAATGCAAATGCATTACATAAGGCAATTCTAAATGTGCAGTGAAAAATTTACAAATTTACAGAAAATTCACAGGTATTAAGTATAATGTATGTACAAGTGAGATAAATAGTCGTGCGGGTACAAGTGGCAATTCTCAATGGCATTCTGAATTTGCAATCGAGGCAAATTGAAGGAGCAGGGTACCGTGTGCAACTGAAATGCAGAGATAGCAGCAATGAGATTCCCAAGGTAGATGTGTATGTAACAGTTGAATATACAAATACAATGGCAGTTATAAATGTGCAATGAGGGCAAGTTTATGCTGCAAGTTTAAGGTGCAAGTCGGCATGTGCAAATGAAATACAGGAATAGCAGCAATGATGCGTACCTGTAGACAACTGAAACTGAAAACCTTATCAGACTTGTAAGGCAGTGACAGAGTCCAATAGTACAAAGTGTAGGTATAGTTTGTGATGGAAAGTCACAGAGTTCAGCAGGGTTACAGTAGATGGAAAGAAACTGTTCCTGATCCTGCTGGTGCGAGAACAGAGAGACCTGTACCACCTGCCTGATGAGAGGAGAGCAAACAGTTTGTGGCATGGATGTGAAGGTTCCGTGGTGATGCCGCATGCCCTGCACAGACATCGCTTGTGCTGAAGGTCTTCAATGTCTGAGAGCTGGGTACCCATGATGTGCTTCATCACCCGTTGCAGGGCCTTCCGGTCAGCTACAGAGCAACCACCAAACCACACTGTGGTGCAGTTTGTTAGAATGCTCTCGATTGTGCAGCGGTAGAAGTTTACAAGGATCTTGGAAGACAGACGGCCTTCTTCAGCGTCCTCAAGAAGTACAGGCACTGCCGTGTCTTTTTGCCCAGGGCTGAGGTGTTGAGGGACCAAGAGAGGTCCTCAGAAATGTGGATACCCAAGAATTTGAAGCTGGACATACGCTCCACCTCAGGAAAACTGGGGCGTTACTGCAGCCTTTAGATTTCCTGTAATCCACAATGAGCTCCATGGTTTTCTTTGCATTGAGGGCCAGGGTTTTATCAGCGCACCATGCTGCCAGGCACTAGACCTCCTCCCTGTAGGCTGACTTGTCATTGTCACTGATCAGGCCTACCACCGTGGTGTCGTCTGCGAACTTGATGATTATGTTGGAGCTGTGTACAGGGATGCTGTTGTGGATGAAGATGGAGTACAGGAGGGTTCTCAGCATGCTGCCTTGTGGAACACCAGTGTTCAGTATCACGGTGGAGGAGGTGAAGTTGTCTAACCTGACAGACTGGGGTCTGTTGGTTAGGAAGTCCAAAGTCTAGTTACAGAGAGAAGGGCTGATCTCTAGGTCATGGAGTTTGTTGAACAGCCTACAGGGGATGACCATGTATGAACAAGCATTTGTGTATGTGCCTGTGTGTGTGCCTTCATTTAAGACAATGTATTACGTCCCAATCTGTGAAAAAGTGAATCTACTGTAGTTTCCCTAAAACGCCCCCTGTCATCAACAGGAAATGGAGCGGTTGAAAGACCAAGTTGAGAACACTAATGAGCTACTGGAGCAGAGAGACTCACTGTCACAGAAACTACATGTGAGTACAATCTAATAACAGAGGAGTCTTTGGACTTGGGGGGATAACAATTATTTAAATTTAAAAAAGCTATTAGGGACATAACCAATTTACATTGTACACATCTTGTATCATTAAGCACTTTGAACTGAGCTAGTTTTAGCTTGTGTCAGCTCCATTAAAGAGTACTGGCAGCTTCATTAAATAGTACCCGCAAAATACCGGTCTTATTGTCATGAGTGAAGAGGGGACTCCGGGATGCTGGCATTTTTTTTTCAGTCTTCCTCTGTCCAGTGTCTGTGTTCTTTTGCCCATCTTAATCTTTTCTTTTTATTGCCCAGTCTGAGATATGGCTTTTTCTTTGCAGCTCTGCCTAGAAGGCCAGCATTCCTGAGTCGCCTCTTCACTGTTGACGTTGAGACTGGTGTTTTGCGGGTACTATTTAATGAAGCTTCCAGTTGAGGACCTGTGAGGCGTCTGTTTGCCAAACTAGACACACTAATGTATTCATCCTATTGCTCGTTGTTCTGTGAAGTGAAGTAGTAAAAAGCATTGTATGACATCTTCAGTTTCAGAAGTAAGTTCTTTGTTTCTGGCCATTTTGAGCTTGTAATTGAACCCACAATTGTTGATGCTCTAGATACTCAACTATTCTAAAGATGGACAGTTTTATTGCTACTTTAATCAACACAACAGTTTTTGGCTGTGCTAACATAATTGCAAAAGGGTTTTCTAATGATCACATGGCCTTTTAAAATTATAAACTTGGATTAGCAAACATGACGTGCCATTTGGACACAATTCTGATGGTTGCTGATAATGGGCCTCTGTAGATATTCCATTAAGAATCAACCATTTCCAGCTACAATAGCCATTTACCACATCAACAATGTCTATATTGTGTTTCATATCATATGTTTTTGTAATTGGCCAAAACAAGGAGATTTCTAAGTGACCCCAAAACTTACATACAAGAATAGAAATAATTATTTTAAAAACAACTGAATGCTTAAAATGTGCGTTTGAAATTTGTAAAGAGTTTCTGTCATTCAGTTACGAATCTTTGCATTCATTAGAATTCTTTGCTGCCACTTGCACCTTGCATTGTTGTTTTAAGTTATATCACCAGACCCAAAGGTGGTCTCCAACATGGTTATCAAAAATGTTAATTAATGTTAAAAACCCAATAAGACCCCTTTAATATGGACTTACGTACTATACACATGGGAAGGTAGAAAACATAAAACCCACAGAGAATGATGATGAGACTCAGGGTGTGTAGTATCTTGGGGTTTTGTTAGTGAGTCAACCTGTATTTCTTAGTGTGTAACCTGTAACGTAGAGGGCACTACGATACTGGGGGATTATTTGATGCTACCAGCAGGTGCAGTCCTGAAGAAGTCTAAGTAACTATATTAATGGTTGATTCGGTATGTTGTGTGCTTCCTGCCTGGAACTAAGAAAATAAAGCTGAAGTTAACAGAGAACAATGTTAACAGATGTCTGTTAACAGATGTCTGCTCTAGGTGGAGGGGTTGGAGGAGATGAGGCAGTGAAGGGTCCTGGTTGGCCTGCTCCGACTGGCCGTTGGTCTCAGGGCGAAACCCTAAGGACAGGCTGGCCGATGATCCGTTGAGGGAGCAGAACGCCTTCCAGAACCAGGAAGCGAACTGTGGGCCTCGATCAGACACCACGCTGGTGGGAAGGCTGTTGGAGATGGAAGACATGTTGGACCATGAGCTGAACCGTCTCCTGGGCCGAAGGCAGCTTGGGCAAGAGGATGAAGTGGGCGGCTTTGGAGAAACGGTCCACCACGATGAGGATGGAGGAGTTGCCGTTGGATGAGGGAAGACCGGTGACAAAGTCTAAGGACACATGGGACTAAGGGCGACGAGGCACGGGCAGAGGCTGGAAGACACCCAACGGGGCTTGTCGAGGGGTCTTATTCTGGGAACATACTGTACAGGCAGCAACAAAGAGGGGATGACCAGCCCCATGGTGGACCACCAGAACCGCCAGCGGATGAAGGCAAGGGTCCAACAAGCACATGGATGGCAGGTCAGCCTTGACGAGTTCCCCCACTGCAGCAAGTGCTGCCAAACCCGATCAGGGATGAACAGGCAGCTGGTTGGACCACCTCCAGGATTGCTGGGCGTTGAGGACAGCAGTCTCAACTAGCCACGTATCCGACGTCACTAGGCAGGAGGCAGGGAGGGAGGATGGGCTCGGGGTCTGTGGGATCAACTGTGGGGCTGAAGAAACGTGAGAGAGCATTGGGCTTCACATTCTTGGAGCCGGGGGGGTAGGACAGGGGGAAATTGAACCGGGTAAACAGAGCCCACCTCGCCTGCCAGGAGTTGAGTCGCTTGGCGGTGTGCAGGTATTCTCAGTTTTGTGGTCGGTCCAGACCAAGAAGGGCTGCTCCGTCCCTTCCAACCAGTGCCTCCACTCACCCAATGCCATCACAACAGCGAGCAACTCTTGGTCCTGACATCATAGTTTCTTTCCGCTAAGTCAAGCTTGCGAAAGAGGAAGGTCTGCGTCTGGTCAAGGCCAGACCATTGGGAAAGAATGTTCCCGACTCCCACATCGGAGGTGTCAACCTACACCACGAATTGCCTGGCGGGGTCCGGGTGGACCAGGACAGGCGGGAGGTGAACCATCGTTTTTAGGTCCCCAAATGCATAGGCAGCCTTGGGAGACCAGGAAAAGTGAACAGTGGAGGTGAGAGTGGTAAGGGGGCCAGTCAGGCTGATGTACCCCCGGATGAAGCGACAGTAGAAGTTCACAAACCCCAGGAACCTCTGTAGTTGTTGTCGGGATGTAGTTGAGGCCACTCCGCCACGGCCCTGACTTTGCCTGCATCTGCCTGAATGCTCCCTGCTGTGAGGACCTGGCCAAGGAACGAGATGGTGGAGCGGTTGAACTCGCACTTCACTGCCTTCACAAACATCTGGTTCTCCAGGAGGCATTGTAGGACCCACCAAACATGACTGTTGTGTTCCTGAGCAGACCGGGAGAACAGCAGAATGTTGTCGAGATAAACAAATACAAATTTGTTCAGCACATCATTGACCAGAGCCTGGAATTACAATGGGGACATTGGTCAGACCAAAAGGCATCAAAACGTACTCGTAGTGGCCGCAGGCGGTGTTCAAGGCAGTTTTCCACTCATCCCCCTCGCGTATCTGGATTAGATGATATGCGTTCCTCAGGTTGAGTTTGGTAAACACGATGGCCCCCTGGAGTATCTCGAAGGCAGAGGAAATGAGTGGCAGCGGGGAGTGGTTTTTCACTGTGATGTCGTTGAGACCCCAGAAATTGATGAAGGGACACCGTGTCTTGTCCTTCTTTTCCACTAAGAAGAAGTCTGCCCCAGCGGGGGGATGAAGACGGCCTTACGATCCCTGCTGGGAGGGAAATCTCAATGTAGGCTTTCATTGCCTTGGTTTCCAAACCAGACAGCAAGCACAGCTGCACTCTAGGAGAGGAGGTTCCCAGGAGAAGGTTGATGGCACAGTCATATGGCCGATGCACAGGGAGCGAGGTGGCCCGGGCCTAGCTGAAAACCTCCTGAAGGTTCAAGTATTCGGCCAGGATGGCAGACAGGTCATGGGGTGGTTCCTGAGTCCAGGGTCACGGCTTCAGGGACGTAGGGTGCAGATCTGAGGCAGTGTGCATGAATGAAGGGGCTCCAGTCTGTGATGGAACCTGTGGACCGGTCAATAAGGGGGTTGTGTGTCATGAGTGGCCTAGGACTATGCGCATGTGAGGAGAACAAAGGGACAGG
The DNA here is from genome assembly GCA_016801175.1 of Esox masquinongy. Lineage (NCBI taxonomy): Eukaryota > Metazoa > Chordata > Actinopteri > Esociformes > Esocidae > Esox > Esox masquinongy. The sequence continues at coordinate 16,544 of JACXGI010006605.1, forward strand.
AACTGGATCACCTCACTGTGATTACCGGATATGTGCAGACTGACAGGAATGGTAACGTGGGTGACCCGGCTAATGGGGTGGCCGCCAGGCTTCTCTCTCTGCGATGCTCTCAAATACCGGACAGCAAGTGCAAGGAGGGAGTCGAGGTCGAGGGGACGCTTTCAGGCTGCAAGCTCGACCTTGGTATTATCCGACAACCCGTGGAGGAATGTGACGAAGAGGGAGTCAGTGTTCCAGGAGCTCCCAGCGGCCAGGGTGCGGAACTCTACCGCATACTCCACCACAATACGGATGGACTGACAAAGCCAGAGGAGTATCTGAGCTGCCTCCCTCCCGGACACAGATGAACCAAACACTCTCCTCACCTTAGCCATAAAGTCTGACAGGCTGTTGCAGACTGGTGTTTGTTGCTCCCAGATTCTCGTAGCCCAGACCAGGGCTCTCCCAGTCATCAGCATGATGAGGTAGGCGATCCAGGAATCTGGGAGGAACCAAACACTCTCCTCACCTCAGCCATAAAGTCTGACAGGCTGTTGCAGACTGGTGTATGTTGCTCCCAGATGGGAATGGTCTATGGGGAAGGAGGATGGCTGTAGCTCAAGGATTAGGGAGCACCGGGACAGGAAGGGACGGCAGTTATCCAGGTCTCTGGTGTAGCGCTCTGGGGGAGGTTAACAGCATTCTCGGGAAGCAGGCGATGCCACCAGCGAGGCATTGCTGGGGTTAGGGTTTACTGGGGTGGGTGGGGCTGTAGCGGTCCGGTGACTGGTGGATAGCTGCTGAACCTGCTCCAGCAGGGTTCGGAAGGCTCGGTCATGTTGGTAGGCTCGGTCATGACCACTGAAGGAGCTCTTCATTTCTCCCCATGGCAACACATTGTAGGGAGACAGCACTGGTCTGAGTCTGCTGGGTCTGTCATGACCAGTTTGTTCTGACAAGACTCAGGGTGAGATCCATAAACAAGACCCAAAAGGGAGACTGATACAGGTATTAGGTTCTGTTTAATGGAAAATAATCACGGAGCAGAGACACGTCATGGGCAGGCATAAACGGCAAAGCAGGCAAGGAGTGAGCAGGAGGAGGTCAAGGCAGGCAAAGGTCGGTACACAGGAGGTCTGAGGCAAAGCAAGGCTAGGGACAAGGCACAAGAAACAAAGGAACGCAGGGGCAAATCAGGGAAACCGCAAGACAAACTGGCAACTGGAAGAAACTGAGAAGACAGGTTAAGTAGACAGGAATAACGAGGGGATGGGAGACACCTGGTGGGGGTGAGACAAGACAACACGGGTGAGTGTAACCAAATGATCACTTTGAAGACACCTGCACAAATAATAGGTAATCTGGAAGTGGCTGAACAGTCATGAAATACGAACCATCAGTGGCACTCTCGTCGCAATCAAACAACCTTATCAACAGGTCAATGGGGTCAAAGCAATATATCACTCTTATCAGCTAAATTGGAGATCTGGTGAATACTATAATATCTTGGTATGTTTTATTTTTATTCAAAGACTGGATGTGCAATTGCTTTTCACAACAAAATATGCCTGACTGCTTGTATTTTGAGTGGCAAAGATTCCTCTTATTAATTGAATGCCCATTGTCAAACCAATATACACTGCTCAAAAAAATAAGGAAAAATGTAATCATCACAGTATAACACCAAGTCAATTAAACTTCAGGGATATCAATCTGTCCAGTTCGGATGCATAAGTGATTGTGAATCAGTGTCACCTGTTTTGGTACAAATGAAAGTGTCAACAGGTGCACTGGAGAGGCAACAGCAAGACAACCCCGAAAAAGGGAATGGTTTTGCAGGTGGTGGCCACCAAAAATTGCTCTCTCCTTGTCCTTCCTGACTGATTCCTCTCTACTTTTGCATTTTGCTAGTGTCCTTGTTACTACTGGCAGCAGGAGGTGGTACCTGCAGTCCATTCAGGTTGCACAGGTAGTCCAGCTCCTCCAGGATGGCACATCTGTAGTGAGGGGTATTAGACAGTGGTTCCAAAGGTTTACCACTTAGGTTAGCAGAGGACGGCTAGGGAAATGAGTGCAAGGGAACGTAACCTTAATGATAAATATAAATATATAATCTGACTCCATATTGTTTGTAAACACACGCAATTATAAATAACCATAATATGCTGGAAGTTCTTAGAAAAGGTAGCTAGTCTTTCGTCACCAACCAAACATTTAAAAGATCATGTGTTTCACGGCCTACGTTATCCTCAATGCTCCTCATCAGTCAAGTAAAGAAAACAACGGATCGTGCAGCATCCCGGAACTCAGGGATGAGCAGTCTGGTCACTTCGATTCACGTATGCATGGGTGCCTATATCAGTTATCATCAGCGCCCATAAGGTGTAGGTCATTTAACACAAACCATACAGTAAAATGTGACAGAATTCAGGAATGGGTCTTATCGCAAAATTAGAGTTTTGCTTTTTTAACCATTTTATAAAGGTCCAGATTTAGTTTTGTAATGGTATATAATACAATACTATTTGATAAAGTTATGGGATTGATATGCTGCTTTAAAAGTTGATAATCTGCTGTACTTAGTTCTGAGAAAAAAGCCTTGAAAGATTCATACTTGCCAGAGAGCTGGTCTTTGTCTACACCCATTCAGCATAGTTCACACCCTCTTAGGCCTTAACCCCACCCAGCTATTTAAGTAATCAAATGGGGACACTCTGACATTGTGCTAAACTGGTCTTGTTTTTCTCTAATAAACACATACTATATCAAACCAAATACATTTTTTTTTCACATGGACTTGACACATCAGGTATAAACAGTACAGTGAAATGTAAAGTAGCTTAGCAGCAGGATTCATAATAAATAGTAGCAGCTATGTAAGTGCAGAAAGGTTGAGTGCAGGTGGACAGCCACTGAGCCGTTTAGCAGTCTTACTGTACTGATAGACTGGGTTGTCCACATCACTTTTTTGTCTACTCATAATAACTGGTCATAGTCACACACACCTGGATGAATGACTGGTCAATCAGGTAGCTAATTACTGAAATAAGTGACTTGCACACTTTTGTGTAGACGATGGAAACATAACAATAGCTTCACATAATCATCCCTCCCCTGAAACACACCTAGCTATCTGCATTGATGGTTCAGCTAGAAAGCCAACATACAAGAAATGTTACAGTATTATTTACTAAAGTATAGCTAATCATCAGGCAAAGCAAACTACCCCACGAACAAGCTAGACACCAGGAAATATTAGCTAGCTTGTAAGTTAACGTCATTACCTAGCTAGCTAACGTTAACAGTAACGTCAGTAGCTATAGCTAGATAACTAGCAATGCAAAGGACAACTTTCTGAAAAGGAATTCTGTAGCTAGTTAGCAAACGTTAGACTTACCGGCATACATGTAGGAATGTTTCGCAGCAGATGGAATAATCCTCTGATTTCGTACGAAGTCCTTTGTCATTTACGTTTGGTCTGTTGACTTCCATTGTCTCTGTCATTGATGCCATGGTTGCCCTTTGTAAAAGTAATCCGTGGACAGTTGTTTTATACAAGACGAGCCAGCGTTTTCTTTTCGGCCATCTCCACATTTGCAATGAAATGCCTGTATTTTGTCAATTTCCTTCTCATACGCAGCAGGATATTCCACTGATTCCATCACACAGTCAACATCAGTGACAACACTATACAACTCTCGTTCTCTGACAACGTTTTGAACAGTATCCAAGTCTGGGGTTTCCTCATCGTTGTCTGATTCATCTTGCGAGTCTGAGAGGGTAATGGCATCATTGTCCTCCAGAAAGTATTCTCTCACAACTTGTTCACACTCAGATTTGTTAACAACAGCAACTAAATTCAGGGAAGTGATTGAGAGCTCTAGCAACGCATTCACACTTGTCCATGTTTTAAATTCCCGGGATCGCAATGATACTGACCAAGTAGTCGCGTTATCAGCCGGTGACTTGATAGACCAATCAGAACTCAGTATGTCAGCATGTCCAGACCCTTCATTATCTCAGCCAAAACAGGAAAAGTTGTGTATTTTCCGCTGATTAAACAAGGGTTTGAGTTTTACATTTTATTAGTATTTACACTTCGCATACTAGTTAGTTATTAAGTCACATTCAATTTCACAACTTCAAGAAGGCATTTCTGCAAAAAAGACAAAATATCCCAGAACACGTTTTTCGTCTTACAAATGGCTCTCCTGAAACGTAGTAGTGACTTGCGTCTTAGGCCCAGTTTCCTGAATTCTGTCACAAATGGCATGTGTTCCTGGGGCTACACAGAATGTTATGATGCCCACAACTCAGGGATGACTAGTTAATGTCATGTGTTCCTGGGCATAACCAGACTGCTTTGAAAATCCAGGACTCGGGTACCAATTCTGGTCGTTTAGACTTACTCATGTGTGTGTAATTACCAGTAGCCCTACGAGCTTGAGTGTGAAGGTGAACAAGGAATGTGGTAGTAATCTATATTCCAAAGTAATACAATTTATTCCAATCAAGTAGTAAAGTTACAATACAAAACATAGTTACATGCCAGGTTTTTGTGATATAAAAGAATGAGACAAAGACAAATCATGTCAGAAATTTTTCTCCTTTTAATGTGACCTATAATTTGAACAATTCAATTGAAAAAGAAAACTGAAATCTTCAAGGGGGAAAAATGAAAAATAAAAACCTTACAATAGCCTGGTTGCATAAGGGTGCACACCGTCTTATAACTGGGGATGTGGCTGTGTTCAGAATTAACCAATCACATTCAAACTCATGGTAAATAGAAGTCATTACACACCTGCCATCATTTAAAGTGACTCTGATTAATCATAAATAAAGTTCAACTGTTCTAGACATTTTCTTAGTTGCATCTCAGAGCAAAAGCCATGGTCCGCAGAGAGCATCCAAAGCATCATAGGGATCTCATTGTTGAAAGATATCAGTCAGGAGAAGGGTACAAAAGAATTTCCAAAGCATTAGATATACCATGGAACACAGTGAAGACAGTCATCATCAAGTGGAGAAAATATGGCACAACATTACCAAGAACTGGACGTCCTTCCAAAATTGATGAAAAGACTAGAAGAAAACTGGTCAAGGAGGCTTCCAAGAGGCCTACAACAACATTAAAGGAACTGCAGGAATTTCTGGCAAGTACTGGCTGTGTGCTACATGTGACAACAATCTCCCGTATTCTTCATATGAATGGGCTATGGGGTAGGGTGGCAAGACGGAAGCCTTTTCTTACAAAGAAAAACATCCAAGCCCGGAAACATCCAAGTTTGCAAAAACAAACATCAAGTCCCCCAAAAACACGTGGGAAAATGTGTTATGTGATGAAACCAAGGTTGAACTTTTTGGCTATAATTCCAAAAGGTATGTTTGGCGCAAAAACAACACTGCACATCACCCAAAGAACACCATACCCACAGTGAAGCATGGTGGTGGCAGCATCATGCTTTGGGGCTGTTTTTCTTCAGCTGGAACCAGGGCCTTAGTCAGGGTGGAGGGAATTATGAATAGTTCCAAATACCAGGCAATTTTGGCACACAAA
>JACXGI010006605.1:22182-41422 GCA_016801175.1 Esox masquinongy
TCAACAAAGTATTAGTTTAAGGGTGTGCACACTTATGCAACCAGGTTATTGTGAGTTTTTTATTTTTCCCCCTCAAAGATTTCAGTTTGTTTTTCAATTGAATTGTTCACGTTATAGGTCACATTAAAGGTGGAAAAAGTTCTGACATGATTTATCTTTGTCTCATTCTTTTACATCACAAGAACCTGGCATTTTAACCTGGGTGTGTAGACTTTTTATATCCACTGTACATCCCAACACGATTCAACATCCTCCCAACTTGTCTACAAGTCTACTAAATACATCATAGGTATTTAAGACACTATAGCACAAAGTGGTGCTAGGAGCTTCTGTTAAAGATAGACTCCTAAATCTGACTACAACACAATGTTTTGGGAGGTCTCTTTAACAATGACAAACTCAAATAAATTTTTGGAGACATGGCTATTTATCCTAAAATCAGACATATCTAAAACACTCCCCCAAATAGTCATTAGCATTACTTTACCTTGGCAAATATAATGAACACAAAGGACAGGAACTGTCCCACTTAATGAATGCAAAATTATCGAATGGATGGGGCAGTTGCTGTCAGACATGCAACAAGGACAATCATTTCTATAATGTTTTTGTGAAGTTTGATCCAAGAGTGGGATAGGATATTATTTGTTACACACTTTTGTGTAAACATGTCTGATTTATGGCTTTAGAGATTGTCCTTTGAGTGGTGTGACCGGAATGTAAAGGTGATTATGGCATTAATAATTTATTGTTTTAGTCAAAAGGTTAGAAGGGGTCATTTCCGGACTTCACAGGTGCCGTTTAGGGAGGGGGGGGTTTTATGAGGTTGACCCAGGATGTTTTGGTAATGAAAGTGTTTTATGTATGTTTTCACAGGTGTAAGATGTTTTTTAAATGTGTTTCTCACTGGAGGGAGATGGGGCTGTGTTTCTTAGGGAAAGGTAGGGGGCTGGTCAAGGGAAGGGAGGGGCTGTGGACTTCTCATGGTTAGGGATGGGTGTTGGAGGGCTGGTCAAGGGGGGTCTGGTTTTAGGGTTCTTGGGGCAGAGAGTGTGCATGCGCGTGTGTGTTTGTCTGTGTGTGGATATAGTATAATGACTAGCTTCTTTTAAATTTCCCTAGGTTTCTGTAACTTGTTTTAAGATTTGTATAAAACGGTTTTTAAAGTAAGTGAAGAGTGAACGCATAAGGAAAAGAATAATAATGGCTTTGGTACTTAGCGATACACCATGACTTATGAAGTTGGTCGTAGAATGGAAGATAGAAAAGTGGAAGACTAGCCTTCTCAGAGGAAGTGGTCTGGTTTTGGGGGTTCTCACAGATTTGTTTCAGGTGACTGCCTAAGAACAATAATAAGGGGTCTCATGGAGAAGTGGAAGGGGGTTGATCAGGAAACGATGTGTCTGTATTTGGGTTGGCTGCATCTAAGGTGAATGTGCCTTTTCAAAGAGGTTATTCTTAGGAAGTATATTTTGAGTAATAAAAAACACAGTTTTAACAGATGTCTAGTGACTAGAATTTGGAGTGGGAGGTGACCATAAAATAGCTCCCCCTGTGAAGTCCGGAAATTACCCCTTTTAACCTTTTGACATAAACGATAAATTATTAATCCCATAATCACCTTTACATTCCGGTCACACCACTCAAAGGTCAAACATCAATCTCTAAAGCCATAAATCAGACATGTTTACACAAAAGTGTGTAACAAACAATATCCTATCCCTCTCTAATCCATAACCCGTACTGTACAATAAAGCATATCAGCCTATATTCAGCCTATATTTATGGGGAACAGGGAAAATCCAAACACTACAGATAAATGTCCACAATATCTTGCATTTAGTTACATTCCAGTTTGCTCAGAGTTTCAAACCTCGCCAGGTGAGCTCAGGAGGGTGGGGCTGATGGCCCACACCTGGTGTTCCAGATCTTTAGAGAAGCAAATATTATGCAGTACCCCTGATTGACATCACCAAGGTGTGTTGGAGACTTGGTGGGCCAGATGCACCTCTTCGTTGAATACACTTCCACTCTTCATCAACAGACATTTCTCATTGCACTACACATCCATAAGTGCCTTCGCAAGGTTTGCTGTACCTCCCAGTACAGTCTCAAGAGCATGGAGGAGATACCAGGAGACGGGCCGTTTCACGAGGAGAGCTGGGCAGGTCCATAGAAGGGCATCAACACAGCAGCAGGACCAGTATCTGCTCCTTTGTGCAAGGAGGAACAGGAGGAGCACTGCCAGAGCCCTACAAAATGACCTCAAGCGGGCTACTGGAGTGCATGTTTCTGACCTAACTGTCAGGAATAGACTCTATGAGGGTGGCATGAGGGCCCGACATCCTGTAGTGGGATCTATGCAGCTCGATTGGCCTTCACCAGAGAACACCAGAATTGGCACGTCCGCCATTGGTGCTCTGTTCCCTTCACAGATGAGAGCTTGTTCTCACTGAGCACGTGACAGACGTTAAAGTGTCTGGAGATGCCGTGGTGAATGATATGCTGCCGGAAAAATCATCCAGCATGACCGGTTTGGCAGTGAGTCAGTGATGGTCTGGGGAGGCATATCCTTGGATGGTCGCACAGACCTCCACGTGCTAGCCAACGGTACCCTGACTGCAGTTAGTTACCAGGATGAAATCCTTAGACCCATCGTCAGACCTTACGCTGATGCAGTGGGCCCTGGGTTCCTCCTGGTGTAGGATAATGTCCGGCCTCATGTGGCCAGAGTGTGTAGGCAGTTCCTGGATGACAAAGGCATTGATACCATTGACTGGCCCTCACATTCCCCAGACCTGAATCCAATTGAGAACCTCTGGGACATCGTGCATCATCCGCTGCCAAGTAGCGCCACAGACTCACTGATGCTCTGATCCAGGTCTGGGAGGAGATCCCCCAGGACACCATCCGCTGTCTCATGAGGAGGATGCCCAGACATTGTTGGGAGTGCATCCAGGCATGTGGGGGCCATACACACTTATGATTTGCCGTGATGAAATTTATGTAAGTTGGAACAGCCTGTGATTTCAATTTACTTAGATTTTCGGTGTGAGTTTGAATCCAGCCCTCAATCGGTTGGTGATTTTGGTTTCCATTGACCGTTGTTACATCATTTTGTACTCAAAGAATAACACAATGTACAGTAAGGATTTTGATCATTAATGTATTTCCTTCATCAAGACCCGATGTGTGATTTCAGTGTGTCCTTAATTATTTTGAGCAATGTATATTGTAAATATATTGTTAAGATTGTTAAGATGATTGCACTATTTACAGTACTGCTTGAATCCCTGTGAATACTACAGAGATGGTGATTATATTTTTAAATATTTTTAAAAATATTCAAATAAACATACATATCTAAACCACAATTTGAAATAAAGCCAATGCAAATAAAGGACACAAACAAAATAATTATATTTTTCACTGTTTACAGTACTTAACAGAAACTCAGATTTCATGAGTGCAAAACTGTAAACCCCTTCATTCAATAGCTTGTGGGACCTTCATTAGCCGTGATAACTTGGAGTAAACATCTCCTATAGCCACCATTCAGTCTCTGACATATTTAAGGGATTTCTGTCCATTGCTCCTTACAGAACTCAGCCAATTTAGTGAGATTTGTGGGGTGTCTGGCCTGTACTGCCTGTTTCCGGTCATGCCACAGCATCTTGATTGGACTAAGGTCAGGACTTTGACTTGGTCAATCCAAAGCACAATTCTCCTTTCTCCTGAACCATTCTTTGGTAGATTTCCTTGAATGCTTTGAGTCGTTGTCTTGTTGGAAGACCAATTTTGTGTCCTAGCATTAGCTCCTGATGTTCTGTTGAAGAATCTCCTGGTATAGCTCAGAATTCATGAGGAGGAAAAGCAGCCCCAGATCTTGATATTCCGACTACCATGTTTGACTGTTGGGGTAAGGTTCTTTTTGTGGTCGGTGATTTTGATTGTGACCACAATGGTAAATTTTGGACTAATCTGTTCAGAGAATAAACTTCCAGAAACCTTTAAGTTTATCCAGGTTGTCCCTGGTGAAGACGGACAGTTAGATTTTTTTTTTTACAGTAAAGGCTTCTTCCTAGCAACCCTCCAGGGGTGGACTGGCCATCGGAGAGTTCAGGACTTTTCCTAGTGGGCTGGGCTGACCCAACTTATGTGGACCGCTCAGCAGACGAACTTATACTCTCCCTGTTTCTATTTCTCTGGCCCTGTTTCTATTTCTCTGGTAGTTGTGTAGACAAACATGGACGGACCCAATATTTCAATATTGAAAGGGGAGGAGGAGTGACAACTTCATGACTGAATTTGTCCAACATTTTTGCAGAACGGGATTGGTCGATATCTTAAGCAAAGTGTATTTGGTATTTGCTGATTTTCTTAGCATACATTTGTTGTTAAAATGGAGAGGAAGAGGAAAGGTGGTGCGGAGAAAGTAAGAGAAAAATGACAATGTTCTCTTGAAGCAGATGCTGCCAAGTGCAGCACCAAAATGAAGATGTTTCGACGGCCTATTAAGAATACTGCTGACTGTGCTTATCCATCACACAGGCAGACTCAGCCCAGATGTGATTTTCCTGTCATACCATGACAGTCAAGTAGTTCTACAACAGTGGCAGAAAATGGCACACATGCTATCATGCTTAACTCGCTAGCTTCCCATTAATTTTAGTAGTGTTTGTTATAATGTTATTTTAAAATCTAGCGATATTTTCTCCTCCTGTTGGTAAATGTTGAATGTGTGCTAGCTAGCTAACCAAAATATTGTGTAAATTAGTTACTGATAATTGGAATTTTCTGTAAATGTAATAAATTATTAATATTCTTAATTTTTATATATATATATATATATATATTTATGTTAAAACTAGATTATAGTATAGTCCAATTAATATATATATATATATATATATAAAATTATTATTATTAATAGATAGTATAGTCAACCAAAAAAATGCTGACAGAGCAGAAGTGTCCACCAGTAGTTCATTAGCCTATTTCACAAGCGGATTATTATAATAAACATATATTTGTGAACTCAAACAATGTAATAGTTAAAGTATTGTTAATTACTTTCACAATTATAGTAATTAACAATACTTTAACAATTACATTGTTTGACTTCACAAATATATATATATTCTAAAAATACCCCCCATCAATTTCAATTCATGCCATTTTAATTCAGTTTACTTCTTATTGTTGAAGCATGCACTAACCTGAGATGCAGCAAGGCTGAGTTGCTGTCATGTCAAAAACTCTCCATTTGTAAATTATTTGCCTCACAGTGGTGCTCAAAGCCATTTATTTTTACTCACTGAGAAATGTATGTTTTTGTGATGTTACTGTACAGTTGAATAGCTGAATGTATTGTCTGAGGTGATCATGAGGTGAAATGTTATCAACCACCTAGACAGTTTGTTTTGCTCAGTCGAGATTTGACTGATCTCTTTGACCAATCGACATATTGATTTTTTTTTCTTTCTTTCTGTATGACCATGAGTCGTCTATGGAGATCATGAAAGAAAATGTCAGCTTTAAAACCAGCGACTAAGATTTATGGCATTAAATGTATATGGTATATTCCATATACAAAACATTTGTTTTTTCTTGTAGAGATTCAATATTTCAATATAAGGTTTTATCAAATCGCATTAGTGGGGGCAGAGCAATAACCAGTTGACCACTCCTGCTAGCTCAACCATGCTCTCCCTGAGTGAGAAACTTGTGTGCATTGTCCAACAAGCGATTTGTGAAAGACAATTGCTATTCCCCTTTACTAAAAACCAAGTTTTTAATGCTTTAAGGCACTGTTGAAATAAATAAGAATGAACAAATAAGTAACTAAAGAGGGGCAATGACAAGATAACTAGGGTCCAAAACATTTTATCTTACCATGGGGCCTCCAAAACAGCAGTAAAAGTATCTAGCTTAGAGTTTCCTATTAACTCTGTTTCTGTTAAGAAAAGGTACATTAATGAGAGTTCCAATGCTCAGTTTATGGAAGCCATAGCTATCTCTCCAACAATAAGTGCTGAGTCAGTTGATGTACTCCTGGATACTTTTAATGCCAAAATATTGAATGTCATGGATTGTGTTGCACCGGTAAAGGTAAAGAAAACTATGAGCAAACAGAAAACACCATGGTGAACCACCATGATGGTAAGCGCCCTGAAAAGAGAATGTACAGTGAGGGAAAACATTATTTGGTCCCCTGCTGATTTTGTACGTTTGCCCACTGACAAAGAAATTATCAGTCTATAATTTTAATGGTAGGTTTATTTGAACAGTGAGAGACAGAATAACAACAAAACAATCCAGAAAAACGCATGTCAAAAATGTTATAAATTGATTTGCATTTTAATGAGTGAGATAAATATTCGACCCCTCTGCAAAACATGACTTAGTACTTGGTGGCAAAACACTTGTTGGCAAACACAGAGGTCAGACGTTTCTTGTAGTTGGCCACCAGGTTTGCACACATCTCAGGAGGGATTTTGTCCCACTCCTCTTTGCAGATCTTCTCCAAGTCATTAAGGTTTCGAGGCTGACATTTGGCAACTCAAACCTTCAGCTCCCTTCACAGATTTTCTATGGGATTAAGGTCTGGAGACTGGCTAGGCCACCCCAGGACCTTAATGTGCTTCTTCTTGAGCCACTCCTTTGTTGCCTTGGCCGTGTGTTTTGGGTCATTGTCATGCTGGAATACCCATCCACGACCCATTTTCAATGCCCTGGCTGAGGGAAGGAGGTTCTCACCCAAGATTTGACGGTACATGGCCCCATCCATCGTCCCTTTGATGCAGTGAAGTTGTCCTGTCCCCTTAGCAGAAAAACAACCCCAAAGCATAATGTTTCCACCTCCATGTTTGACGGTGGGGATGGTGTTCTTGGGGTCATAGGCAGCATTCCTCCTCCTCCAAGCACGGCAAGTTGAGTTGATGCCAAAGTGTTCGATTTTGGTCTCATGTGACCACAACACATTCACCCAGTTCTCCTCTGAATCATTCAGATGTTCATTGGCTTCTTCAGACAGGCCTGTACATGTGCTTTCTTGAGCAGGGCGACCTTGCGAGCGCTGCAGGATTTCAGTCCTTCACGGCGTAGTGTGTTACCAATTGTTTTCTTGGTGACTATGGTCCCGGCTGCCTTGAGATCATTGACAAGATCCTCCCGTGTAGTTCTGGGCTGATTCCTCACCGTTCTCATGATCATTGCAACTCCACGAGGTGAGATCTTGCATGGAGCCCCAGACTGAGGGAGATTGACAGTTCTTTTGTGATTCTTCCATTTGCGAATAATCGCACCAACTGTTGTCACCTTCTCACCAAGCTGCTTGGCGATGGTCTTGTAGCCCATTCCAGCCTTGTGTAGGTCTATAATCTTGTCCCTGACATCCTTGGACAGCACTTTGGTCTTGGCCATTGTGGAGAGTTTGGAATCTGATTGACTGATTGCTTCTGTGGACAGGTGTCTTTTATACAGGTAACAAGCTGAGATTAGGAGCACTCCCTTTAAGAGTGTGCTCCTAATCTCAGCTCGTTACCTGTATAGAAGACACCTGGGAGCCAGAAATCTTTCTGATTGAGAGGGGATGAAATACTTATTTCACTCATTAAAATGCAAATCAATTTATACAATTTTTGACATGCATTTTTTCTGGATTTTTTTGTTGTTATTCTGTCTCTCACTGTTCAAATAAACCTGCCATTAAAATTATAGACTGATCATTTCTTTGTCAGTGGGCAAACGTACAAAATCAGCAGGGGATCAAATAATTTTTCCCCTCACTGTAGGAAAGCGGAATGTAAGTGAAGGAAAACTAAACTTAAAATCCACAATGACATCTATAAACAAAGCCTTGGTAGCTTCAACAATGAGTTATGCAGGGCCAGACAGCAACATTAATTGGGAATGATCAACAAGAATATCAACAATACCCACACTCTATTTGCCATGGTTGAGAAGCTTACAACCCCCCAGAAGCAGATAGCATCAGAACTCATGTCCACTGTGAAATGTGATGAATTTGCATGTTTCTTTAGTGAAAAAATGTAAAGTATTAGACGGACCATCAGTACTACACAGTCTAACAAGGACACCGTAACGTCACTACGACCACCAAGACATAACTTGGTTATTTTGTCTCAATTTAATACAATTGATCAAAAAATCCCTAGAAGAAACAGTTCGACATCTTAAAGCTTCCACATGTTGTCTCGGCACACTGCCATCAGATTTTAAATGTTTTTTTTTAACTCTATAACAATGGAGAAATAGTTAATAGCTCTCTGCAATCAGGCATTTTCCCAACGTCTCTAAAAACAGCTGCCATTAAGCCCCTATTAAAAAATAGAACACTGGAAACATCTATATTGAACAACTATATATCTGTATCAAATCTCCCTTTTACAGCCAAGATCATTGAGAAGGTTGTCTTCAGTCAACTCTGCAATTTTGGGAACCCAAGCGGTCTGTTAGACAAATTTCAGTTAGGCTTCCGACCTCACCACAGTACTGAAACGGTCCTGATAACATTTTTAAATTATATACGGCTGGATACTGATTCAGATAAAATAACAGTTCTGGTTCTATTAGATCTCAGTGCAAATCTCAGTGCAGCATTTGACACTGAAGATCATAGAACACTTCTAGATAGGCTGGAACATTGGGTAGGACTCTCCAGGACAGTCCTTAATTGTTTCAGATCTTATCTAGATGGCCGGAGTTACTTTGCCACCACTGGTAATCATGAATCTGATAGGGTGGCTATGACATGCGGAGTACCCCAGGGATCAGTTCTCAGACCGCTTGTGTCCAATCTCTATATGCTACCTCTGAGCCAAATTCTACAGAACAACAACATTAACGACCATAGCTATGCAGATGATACTCAACTATACAGCTCCGAAAAAAATTAAAAGGACACTGCACCTTTTTCTTTCCTTTCCAAAAAAGTTGAAAAGGAAAGTTTTTTAGTGACGAACAGAAGCGTTCAATTTGCAGTGGTCTCTTAATTTTAAACCTTCTGTTCCTCACTTAAAATCTTTCTTTTCAATTTTTTTGGAAAGGAAAGAAAAAGGTGCAGTGGTCTCTTAATTTTTTCTGGAGCTGTATATATGGCTCTCGAACCATATGACAGCTCAATAGACTCAGTGTGTCACTGTATAGAGCACATAAATACCTGGATGAACCAAAATTGTCTACAATTAAACCAAGATAAAACAGAGACTTGGTGTCCCAAAAAGACCAAGAGAAGCTCATCCATGCTTTTATCTCTAGTAGGGTTGACCACTGTAATGGCTTCTTAACTGGACTTGCCACAAAGACTGTAAAACAGCTGCAGCTCATTCAGAATGCTGCTACTAGAATGTTAACCAGGACCAAGGACCAACAGAGCACATTACTCCAGTTCTTATCTCTTTGCACTGGCTTCCAGTCACTTACAGAATAGATTTTAAAGTGGTGCTTTTAGTTTATACATCACTGAATGGTTTAGGCCCCAAATAAATTTCTGATATGTTTGAAGGATATAAACTGAGCAGAGCGTTTAGCAGTTATGCTGCACACACTGGAACTACCAGAAGATCTTAGACGTGCCCCAAACGTATCAATTTTTAAATCCAGGTTAGAAATACTTCTCTTTTCACACGCCTATGACTGAGCGCTTAAACTTAACCGCATTATTTAGCCTCACAGCTTTTATAGCTTTTATCCTGTTTTTATCCTATTTCTATTTTCTTATTCTATGTTTTATTATTATGATGTTGTTTTGATGTTTTCATTTGAGTATTTGTTTTTAGATTTTTTCTTTTTCTTTGTAAAGCACATTGGATTGCTTCTATGTATGAATTGTGCTATATAAATAAACTTGCTTGCTTGCTATTAAAACCTATTCACAAAGCTTCTAAGACCAACTTTTACTAAGGAATGGGAAGTAATCTTAAGCTTAGAGAAACGGTGGGGTTGACCCCTTTGCTATGGATTACATCATGTTCCATGAAAAAGCTTACTTGCTATGCCCACAGTGATTGGCTGAAAGGGGATGGGTCTCAGTGAATTCATCATAGCAATAGTGTAGAGGAATGTGTCATGCTGCCATACTGAAATAAAGATATTCAAATAAAATATAGGTGAAGTGTCACTGATTAAATATGAAACCAAGAATTATATACAGACTAGTCAAGTATTAGATTAGATTCAACTTTAATGTCATTGAACAGTACAAGTACAGTACAACGAAATACAGTTAGCATCTAAACAGAATTGTATATAGAGGAGGGCAGAATATTTATATTAAGTATAATGTATGTTACAAGTGGGATGTATAGATGTGCAATGAAGGCAAATGCAAGTACAATTGTCAATTCTAAATGTGCAATTAAGGCAAATTGAAGGTGCATGTGCAACTGAAATGCAGGGTTAGCAGCAATGTTGTTCCTGAGGTAGACGTGTACATGTAGAAACTGAAAACATCCCCAGGCACCAACATAACGTGGCTGATTACGAGGCAAATTGCTGGCAGCAGCCATTTTAGGATTGCTTGTTTTTGGATTTGGTCTCAGTGACTTAGGAGTCCTCATTACCCCTAGATTTTCACAGATTTGGGAACTGGTTTTAGCACTAAAATGCTTTGTGAAATACTCTTAGACCAAAAATGTAGGAGTCTTAAAATTAGGACTGACACGCCCATTGTTTCTCCTAAATCAGCAAGTTGGGAGCTACTTTTAGCCTCAAGATGTTTTGTGAATACAGCCCCAGAAGAATAAAAACATGTTCCTGTCCTGACTCATTGCAGTTACTGGGCTTCCCAGATTCATGTGCTATAACGTTACTTCCCAAGTTTGTCCTGAAGTTGCAGAATGCCGATAACTACAACAACTACCATTTTGTAACTCTTTGACAAATAAAATCCAAGTACAAATGAAAAAGTATTATTGAAGTTGCACGACAGCAGAGCGTGTCAGTTGAACAGCTCACACTGGTGACTATTATTTCAGAACCGAAGACAGCGACTGATATCAACTGTGGGAAAATGCACTACTGTTAAACAAGTTGGAGAATACCTCCGTACCACATCTGCCAGACGAGTAGGAAACTGTGCAAGAGGGAGAGAAATGTATGAATAAAGTTGCGCTCACTCACTTGTGATGTGTGCAAAAAAAGAACGATGAAAGGGGATGTGTGAAATTAGGTAAGGCCTAACATACAGTACAAATTTGGAAAACATAGTTGTTAGAAAATAACATTACTTTTTGTAAGTGTTGCACCATTTTCATATGTAATATAACCATATAAAATTTCAGTAACACATTCATTTTTTCAAGGGATGGATCACGGCATCCCCATGCCTCCAGCAACAGACTGGTACAGGCAGGAAACTGATTTTATGTGGCCATATGACTGCTCGAAAAAAAAAAATGTAATCGACCAACAGCCTTCTGAACTAACAATCAACTAGTGGGCTGAATGGGGTCAGACCTAGTTATTGCACAGTTCAAAGATTGGTGATATATAGCTTTTGCTGGACTTGCACTGGAGGCAACATTATCATGCATTTTAGATGTATTAGGCTCCTTATTAGTATGTACAAAACAATCAGAATAGAAAACACAAGCTAACCAGCTAATTTAGCACTCTTTGCTTATAGCTTCAATGCAGAACACAGAAAGACTAGCAACTTATGTTAGATAGCAAGTAGGTAGCAAAGAAGTAGTTAGCAGGCTAAATACATTTTAAAAGCAAACCAGCAATTTCAAAACTAACTTGAACAAACAATTTGTTTGCCATTTGTTTGTGAGTTTGTCGCATGCCATTGTATTTTGGCCTTGTCTGCTGT
The DNA here is from genome assembly GCA_016801175.1 of Esox masquinongy. Classification (NCBI taxonomy): domain Eukaryota; kingdom Metazoa; phylum Chordata; class Actinopteri; order Esociformes; family Esocidae; genus Esox; species Esox masquinongy. The sequence continues at coordinate 34,022 of JACXGI010006605.1, forward strand.
GTCAAGTCTGTTGGCAGAAATAGCAGAAAGAGACCTTCATAATCTTCTCACTCCACGGATTCCAGAGAAAGCACTGTGACTGCTGTTAATGAGCGTGCTGTTAATTATAAAGACGCAAGGCCAGCCCAGCAGCCCAACACAAGATCTTTCCCAAGGCCAGCCCAGCAGCTGGTTAAAACCATGATGTCATTCAAATTTACTGCCATTCTGGGCAATAACCATTACTTTAGCATCTTATTAATTTCAGAATCAACTCAGCAATGCAGCACGGAAAATACACCAAGACAATTTTAAAATACAAACACAATCACTAAAAACAATACATTTATTCCACATTGCTCATTAAAGAGGTATATTCAAACCACTATTCAGAAAAGCCTAAAAAAGAACTTGGCAAGCTGTACATGTTCAGTGTGACGCAACACAACCGTTAGACCCGGTAATGTACTGCAACTTTTCAGTATGTTTGCTATGGTAAATTGCAGTACATTCAATTGTGAGTTAAATACAACACCTGCTAGATTGATTTGCATTGAAGTCAATAAACTGACTAGGAAACCTACAGGATGGAAAATAGCCAAACCTTAGCTTTAGGGCTTGCTATTTGTGCAGTATTTTTAACCAGTGATGTAAATCCAATTAAATTTAATCATTTGAATGTGATAGAGGATGTTGGTCCCCCTTCCCTCCAATGACCAGCTTCCTCTGAGTGACACACAGTTTACTGCCTAATATAGTGACAAATTTCAAAGTCCACAATGCCATTATGTACTTACGGATGTATTCAAGTTAGAGTTGCATCCACATTGAATTTCCTATCCTTACTGAATGTTTCTAGAGACAGAGAAACAATACATTCATGTTTGCAGCTGGTATTATTTTTCACTGCCTTTTTCCTCCATCACTTCTCTTAACAGGAAACAGAGTTGCATGGACGAGTGTTGGAAGAGCAGCTTCTGGGAGCTGAACAGCGATTGGAGGAGAGTCAGGAAGAGCAGGAGAACTTTAGGAAGAGTCTGAGGAGCCTACTGGAGCTGCTGGATGGGAAGATCTTTGAGTTGACAGAGCTCAGGGACAGCCTGGCCAAGCTGATAGAGGAGGGCAGCTAGACTCTTACACACCACCCCAACTGTCTAATAAAATGAATTTACAAATATAGACACATTGACCCCTACTGGCAGAGGACCACACACACACAAAGACACCCCAGGTGTCCGGTTTCCTTGAGTTAAACTCACAGACCTAATGCGCCCCCTAATGTTAGACATACAGAACCCTCACACTGGTTCAGGTCCCGACTGTCCAACTACCAGAGCAAAAGTATACCCTGCTGCCAGACTATCACACCAACAAAACCTAGTGCTAAAGGCATGGAACACCCGTACTGGCTGCCAGGTGTACTCTATCTGCACCTTCTGTTTCGAAAACAACCGAAGAACCTCCTGTAGCTGCTGCCACACTGCCCTTAGCTGTTGAACATACAAAACTATACCCTTTGCTGATACTGACAACTGTGTCTCAGCAGCAACATCTTTTGTAGACTGAAGGAAGCAACCCCTGCTGGCAGACTCACTACAATGTGGCTATACAGTGAATGCGTATACAGTAGTCAGCATGTGGCTCAGCTGGAAAATAATCAACAAATCTGGTTTTACCAGCACCATACAGTAGTCAGCATGTGGCTCAGCTGGAAAATAATCAACAAATCTGGTTTTACCAGCACCATATTCCAACACAACAAGTTTTCGGAGACAGATTCAAAGGATGGGCCCTCATTTAACCACTGACACCCAGAACAGGAGCAGGAGTAATGTCTAACACACAACCTGGTCTAGAGGCTGGGAGTTGGAGTTATGTTTACATTGATATTCGTGTTTTCTGCACTGGAATATGACAGAACATTTTGGCAATATAAAAATACAATATCACAATTGCATCTTCCAGAAATATTGTCATGCTTTATTTAGAACTCCTCTTCACTATTATATTTCTTCTTTAATCCTCCCATATTTTTCCACCAGCCGATCCCACGATACCTGGGGTTTGGAGAAAAATTGCTGAATGTTGTAAACATTTTAGTCAGCCCTTTGTTTTTTTATGTTTTAAACCATACACCCTTCCTCCTGAACAAACAACTGACCTTGTCTTTCTGCCAAGCTTGGAACGAGTGTGTTACTCAACAGGTCCTGAAATCTACACTGCTTGAGTATTGATGTGTGTTTGTGTGTGTGTGTGGGTGTGTGTGTGTGGGTGTATGTGTGTCTGGAGATCTGTATTGTACACACTGAGCAATACCAGACATGATCTGGATGACAAATATTTCAATCGAACTATCAGGTATTCAACTCAGTGGCCTGACTTGGACACTAAGACTTCACCCTAAGATGAAACCCTATTCCTCATATAGTGCTTTACTTACTACAATGTTCAGTGAATAGAAAGACAGGATGTTAGAAACAGTTTTATAGTTCCTCTGTGTCACAGTTAAACAAAATGCACAGTATGACATTCAATTATTATATTTTTGTAGATGTCCATTGCACACAAGCTTTTAACGCATCCCCTACAAATTCGAAAGATATGGGGAACAATTAGGGTTTACGGTCTTGCTGAAAGACTGAAAAACACATTTTTCACCTTGCTAGTGTTAGATTCTGTCCATTTTTGATCCATGAACAAAATTAATGCAACCGGAAGTCAGGGGAGAGCCATTTTTATTCAGCATGAGGCTACGATGTTAACCTTCCATAGTTCTTTAGTTTTCTCCAATAATTACAAAGTTAACACAGTCTTTTATGCCCCAGCACATCCCCTCCAATATCTGGCAAAGACAGGCTACCTCACAATGGTATGTGCCAACCTACCGTTCATGGGTCTATTCATAGAGTCTATGACAGTCACATGGAAAACTCCTATCAGGAGGTATGGACATTGTGTTTTGGACCCATCAGAAATGGGGCATCACATTTCCTAACTAGTGTCCTTCATATAGAGATAGTTAGTACTCTCATACATTGTGTCAAGCTTAATTCAGTTACTTTTCATGCCCAATATCTATCACTAGCAATGGAATTTAATCTAGCAATTTTTCAGTTACTGTTTAGATGCTATAATTACTACCTTATCTGCCATCCAGATGCATATATTCACATTGAAATATAAGGTCATAACTGAACACAAATGTCATATGTGAAAAAGTAAGCAACAACAGTACACTAAATGTGTCTGTACGGCACTACAAGAGGAACAGGGGCCATAAATGTGCCCTAAGACTTAGTCTCAGAGACATGAGTGAGAAAACAGGCAATATTTTTTGACTACTTAAAGTAATTTTTAAGAAAAGTGAGTATGGTGTTTATTAACATGTACCTCAGGCTAAGGATGATGATGCTACAGTGGTATTTATGATGAAAAATGGTTGAGGTGGAGAATAAATTGCCAAATTAAATTCTCAGTATGATGTTTTCTGAATAAGAAAAAAGTATAACACTATTTAGGAAATTTTATAATCACCATTTCCATTTTTTATAATAATACTACAGGAACCACTCACTGTAAAGTTGGTAAACATTTTTTTACACTGACCTGTTTCACAATAGGAACATTTTGTTGACAGGCTGTCCAGACTGACATCATATTGTGGTAGTTGCACAGTGCATTCGGAATGTATTCAGACCCCTTCACATTTTCCACATCTTTAAAAAAAATCCTCATCAGTTCACACACAAAACTCCATAATAACCAAGCACAAACTACTTTTCAGAAATGTTTTCACAGTTCTTAAACAATAAAAAATAGAAATATAACATTTACAGTGAGGGAAAAAATTATTTGATCCCCTGCTGATTTTGTATGTTTGCCCACTGACAAAGAAATGATCAGTCTATAATTTTAATGGTAGGTTTATTTGAACAGTGAGAGACAGAATAACAACAAAACAATCCAGAAAAATGCATGTCAAAAATGTTATAAATTGATTTGCATTTTAATGAGTTAAATAAGTATTCGACCCCTCTGCAAAACATGACTAAGCACTTGGTGGGAAAACCCTTGTTGGCAATCACAAAAGTCAGATGTTTCTTGTAGTTGGCCACCAGGTTTGCACACATCTCAGGAGGGATTTTGTCCCACTCCTCTTTGCAGATCTTCTCCAAGCCGTTAAGGTTTCGAGGCTGACATTTGGCAACTCGAACCTTCAGCTCCCTTCACAGATTTTCTATGGGATTCAGGTCTGGAGACTGGCTAGGCCACCCCAGGACCTTAATGTGCTTCTTCTTGAGCCACTCCTTTGTTGCCTTGGCCGTGTGTTTTGGGTCATTGTCATGCTGGAATACCCATCCACGACCCATTTTCAATGCCCTGGCTGAGGGAAGGAGGTTCTCACACTAGATTTGACAGTACATGGCCCCGTCCATCTTCCCTTTGATGTGGTGAAGTTGTCCTGTCCCCTTAGCAGAAAAACACTCCCAAAGCATAATGTTTCCACCTCCATGTTTGACAGTGGGTATGGTGTTCTTGGGGTCATAGGCAGCATTCCTCCTCATCCAAACACAACGAGTTGAGTTTATGCCAAAGAGCTTGATTTTGGACTCATCTGTCCACAACACTTTCACCCAGTTCTCCTCTGAATCATTCAGATGTTCACTGGCAAACTTCAGACAGGCCTGTGCATGCGCTTTCTTGAGCAGGGGGACCTTGCGGGCGCTGCAAGATTTCAGTCCTTCACGGCTGAAATCCTGCAAGAAAACAATTAGTGTGTTACCAATTGTTTTCTTGGTGACTATGGTCCCAGCTGCCTTGAGATCACTGACAAGATCCTCCCGTGTAGTTCTGGGCTGATTCCTCACTGTTCTCATGATCATTGCAACTCCACGAGGTGAGATCTTGCATGGAGCCCCAGACCGAGGGAGATTGACAGTTCTTTTGTGTTTCTTCCATTTGCGAATAATCGCACCAACTGTTGTCACCTTCTCACCAAGCTGCTTGGCTATGGTCTTGTAGCCCATTCCAGCCTTGTGTAGGTCTACAATCTTGTCCCTGACATCCTTGGACAGCTCTTTGGTCCTGGCCATTGTGGAGAGTTTGGAATCTGATTGATTGATTGCTTCTGTGGACAGGTGTCTTTTATACAGGTAACAAGCTGAGATTAGGAGCACTCCCTTTAAGAGTGTGCTCCTAATCTCAGCTCATCAACCAGAAATCTTTCTGATTGAGAGGGGATGAAATACTTATTTCACTCAACAAAATGCAAATCAATTTATAAAAATTTTTACATGCGTTTTTCTGGATGTTTTTGTTGTTATTCTGTCTCTCACTGTTCAAATAAACCTACCATTAAAATTATAGACTGATCATTTCTTTGTCAGTGGGTAAACGTACAAAATCAGCAGGAGATCAAATAATTTTTTCCCTCACTGTACATACATATTCAGACTCTTTGCTAATGACACTCGAAATTGAACTCTGGTGCATCCTCTTTCCACTGATCAATCTTGACATGTTTCAACAACTTGATTGGAGTTCCCATGTGGAAAATTTTATTTATTTGACATGTTTTGGAAAGGCACACACCTGTCTATACAAGGTCCCACAGATGACAGTGCATTCTGGACCAAAACCAAGCCATGAGGTTGAAGGAACTGTTGGTAGAGCTCCGAGAGGGAAAGGGTGCCAAAAAAATTGGCAGCATTGAAGGTCCTCAAAAACGGTGGCCTCCATCATTCTTAAAGGGAAAAAGTTTGGAACCACCAACACACCTTCTAGAGCTGGCCATCCATCCGAGCTGAGCAATTGGGGGTGAAGGGCCTTGGTCAAGGAGATGACCAAGAACTCGATGGCCACTCAATTTTCTCTGCTCTGATGAAACCAAGATAGAACTCTTTGGCCTAAATGCCAAGCATCATGTCTGGATGAAACCAGGCACCGCTCATCACTTGGTATATACTATCCCTACAGTGAAGCATGGCAGTTGCAACACACTGCTGTGGGAATGGGACTCAGGGACTAGTCAGGATCAAGGGAAGGATGAACGGAGCACAGTATACACAGATCCTTGATGAAAACGTTTTCCAAAGCGCTGAGGACCTGAGACTGGAGGCTAAGGATCACCTTCCAACAGGACAACAACCCTAAGCACACAGTCAAGACAACATAGGATTGGCTTTGGGACAAGTCTGTCAATGTCCTTGAGTGGCTCAGAAATAGCCCGAATTTAAACCTGACAAACATCTCCGGAAAGACCTAGAATTGGCTGTGCAGTGACGTTCCGTACCCAACCTGACAGAGTTTGAGATGGTCAGCAGAAAAGTATAGATGTCCCAAAGACAGATGTGCCAAGCTTGAGTCATAACCAAGAAGATGCAAGGCTGTAATCACTTGAAAGAATCAGAAAATGTGAAGGCCATAATTTATTTAAATGATTCTTTCCTAGTTAGTAAAGAAATGTTTGTCTATGTTCTTGTATTCTGCCCTAATAGGCTGTCATTGGAATGTTTATGGTTAACAGATGTTTCTGTAAGGTGGAATTACAGGGACAAACGGGTTGCTTTTAATTGCCTAGCTTGCTTGATCCTTGAGATAACACCCCTGTGTCATAGGAAGAGCCGCAGGAAACAGATCGGAAGATGCCACTGATTGAATAGGGGTCTATTCTACAGGACTGGTTTTGTTTTCCTTAGGTCAGTTAACCAACCCCCACTACTTGAGTTTCGGATATACAGGTGCTGGTCATAAAATTAGAATATCATCAAAAAGTTGATGTATTTCAGTAATTCCATTCAAAAAGTGAAACTTGTATATTATATTCATTCATTACACACAGACTGATATATTTCAAATTTTCTGATATTTTCAAAATTTCTTTTAAGTGTGATGATTATAACTGACAACTAATGAAAATCCCAAATTCAGTATCTCAGAAAATTAGAATATTACTTAAGACTAATACTAAAAAATAATTTTTAGAAATGTTGGCCAACTGAAAAGTATGAACATGAAAAGTATGAGCATGTACAGCACTCAATACTTAGTTGGGGCTCCTTTTGCCATAAGTACTGCAGCAATGCGGCGTGGCATGGAGTCGATCAGTCTGTGGCACTGCTCAGGTGTTATGAGAGCCCAGGTTGCTCTGATAGTGGCCTTCAGCTCTTCTGCATTGTTGGGTCTGGCGTATCGCTTCTTCCTCTTCACAATACCCCATAGAATTTCTATAGGGTTAAGGTCAGGCGGGTTTGCTGGCCAATTAAGAACAGGGATACCATGGTCCTTAAACCAGGTACTGGTAGCTTTGGCACTGTGTGCAGGTGCCAAGTCCTGTTGGAAAATGAAATCTGCATCTCCATAAAGTTGGTCAGCAGCAGGAAGCATGAAGTGCTCTAAAACTTCCTGGTAGACGGCTGCGTT